>PYAF01002451.1:79506-120659 GCA_007407185.1 Glycine tomentella
CTCTGCTCAGACTGCCTCAGAGCCAAAATCAAACTTCATCAATAATGATGATCCAAGGCTCTAAACTCTTCAGAACAGTCCTCTGAGCATAAGACTCTACAGAGCCCGAGCCTAATAACGGCTCTAACACCTCCAAAAACACCCCTCAAGATAACCCCAAAACCCCGAAATCCAAAACACAGAACCAACAGTCAGAGCTCGAGTTCCTTACCTCTGTGATGCTCAGAAGCACCAGGGAATCACTTTCCCTCAGACCACTCGCTCGATCTGGGCCTTCTTCGCCTCTGGGTCTCAAGCTCTCCGGGGTTCTCTCTGAGAAATCTGATCTCACTATTTCTCAGCTTTTCTCCAGAATCAATCGGGGGTTTTCACTCCTCTCGAGGTTCTGAACACTTTTCCAGTTGGGTCGGAGGTGTTTAGATGAGATATGGAGAAGATATGAAGCTCTCAAGGCGCGTCAATGGCGGTTTCTCTCTTCTCCCTCTTTCTTTTCTCTTTTCTTTCTCCCTCTCTCAGCCCCAAAGGCTTCTTATAAAACATTTCCGCCGATCCCACGCTGATAGCGCCGCA
Source organism: Glycine tomentella (assembly GCA_007407185.1). Lineage (NCBI taxonomy): Eukaryota > Viridiplantae > Streptophyta > Magnoliopsida > Fabales > Fabaceae > Glycine > Glycine tomentella. Next base: position 80,077 of record PYAF01002451.1, read on the forward strand.
GTTCACGCTAGTAGCGCCATAGGCTCGATCACTTCACGCTGTTAGCGCGACATCTCACGCTGATAGCGCCGTGGACTCGGCCAGTCCACGCTGTTAGCGTGGCATCTCACGCTGATAGCGCCGTGGACTCGGCCAGTCCACGCTGTTAGCGTGGCATCTCACGCTGTTAGCGTGAGATGTTCGAAACTGTTTTCTTCATTTTTTCTCAAGTCTTTGTGAAGCCTGTCTCTGAATACTCTTAAGTCTTCTCATTACCCTTAATCATGGGCTTAATTACATGCTTAAAAAATACCAGGCATTACACTCATGGTGGAGAGACATTAAGGCATCCATCTTTTGAATCATGAGAGACTCAAATGGAGAATATTGTTGAGGTGCAGGTTCTCCTTTAGCTTCTTGAGCTTCTTCTCCCCTTTCAGTAGCACCTCCTTCACCTCCAGCTTGAGGTTGCTGCCCAGCCATTTGTCATCCATTGGCTATTTTTATCAAGCCAAGCTTGTTTAGACGTTTTTCCTTAATAAAGTTGGTGGAATTAGAGGTGTGATCAACCACCTCATCTGTTGCATCAATCTGAAAATAATCTATAAACCTAGATACAAGAACAGCATAGGGAAAATTATAACTAATCAGCCTATTGGATTTCACCATTATTTCTAGAAAAACCATAACCCAATTAATCTGAGTAGAGGTCTTCAAGCCATGAACAAGCTGCAAATCATCATCTGTGATTTGAGCATGGTTGGTAGACCTAGGGGTCAGGATGTAGGTTATGATGTAATGAAGTAACCTATCCTCCCTTGTCAGATTTCCCACACCAAGCCTTGTCTTCAGCCTTGCTTGGGGATCTTGAAGCATATCTCTGTAAGTATCAATCTTGTTGTAGCCTCCTGTTTCTTCATCGAACCTCCTTACACCAGTAGAGGAGATTCCTACAACAACTTCACGTACTTCATCATCTATGACCATGGGAACTCCTTTTACTTGGGAACGAATTACCCCATCCATGCTAGCCTTTGCACAAGTGAAAAATACCTTTACTAACTAAGGGTAAAAAGTACCCTTGAGTTCAACAAATTTTTTCAGCCCTTGAGCCTCTAACAAAGCAGGGAACTGAAATCCCTCTTGGATAAACCAATCAAGGTCAAGGTATTTGGGAGGCATAACAAGTTTTGTAGCATTGAATTGCATGTAGGTCATTCTATGCTTTTCTTCTGTGAACCAGAAATTTAATCAATTTCCAGCAGAATTGGATGATTCTCCAGCCTTTCTTTTGCTGGTTTTCACTGTCTTAGATGTAGACATGGCAGATTTAGAGGGTAGGGGATTAATGGGTAGAGACTAAGAAAGAGAAAATATAAGAAAAGAGCTTCAGAAAGTACAAAGCAAAAGGCTTGGATGAGTGTGAGTGATTCTCCACCAAGGCTGAATTTATAGCCAAAATTCTGAGTTCAAATTTGAATTTTGAACATTGGAGCAATTACCTCACGTATCTAGGCCATAACCGCTTAGCTTTCAATTCGCCTCTGACCATCAAATGAAATGTGAATAACCCGTCCTCCCCTCTTTGAAACTTTGAAACAAAGGGTACCACTCAGTGACAGATTCAAATTTTGAATTTAATTAGAGATATGACAGTTTAGAGTTCCAAAAAATCTGTAGAGATTTGAAAACGGCCATTTGTAATCGATTACGAGCTTGTGTAATCAATTATTTCATTCTTAACACTGACAGTTTATAACGATGTAATCGATTATCCCGTGTAGTAATCGATTATTACAGGAAACATTTGAATCAGAATAAGTTTTGGATTGAACAATAATCGATTATTCCAAAGAGAATTAAGATTGAGAATTCAATTTTGATGAACAATAATTGATTATTCTGATAAGTAATCAATTATTCTAGAGAGAATTAAGATTTAGGATTCAATTTTGATGAATAGTATAATCGATTATTCCGATAGGTAAACAATTACATGTCATAGAAAATGACTCTGAATTTAGCATAAACTTTAAATAATCGATTATCTCGTGCTGTAATCGATTATTACAAAGCATTTTGCAGAATGAATAGTAATTATGCAGCCAATTTCAAATTTTGAAGCACATGTGATGATTAGTCAAGTAAGATGCAATTTCACACAGATAAACATATAACAAGCATGCTAACAAATGTTAGACCAACAAGAATAGCTAGCATGTTTCTAAGAGTATAAAATCTATCTCTAGCCAAAGGTTTAGTGAATATATTACCCAATTAATTATGTGTATCAATGAACTCAATTTTGATATTACCTTTTTGAATATGATCTCTTAGGAAATGATGTCTTATCTCAATATGCTTGGTCCTTGAGTGCATTATTGGATTCTTGGATATGTTGATGGCACTTGTGTTGTCACATAGCAAGGGAATTTCTTTTAATTCTACACCAAAATCTTGTAGTTGTTGCTTCAACCAAAGACTTTTCAACAACTTCCAGCAGAGATGTACTCAACTTCAGCAGTTAATAGAGCAACACAAGATTGCTTTTTGCATTGCTATGAGATTAGTGAGCTGCAAAGTAGATGGCAAGTTCCACTAGTACTTTTTCTATCCAATTTGCACCCTGCAAAGTTAGAATCATAATATCCAATTAAGTTGAGTAATGCACCTTTGGGATACCATAGACCAACTCTTGGTGTTGATTTGGGATATTTGATGATTCTTTTGACTGCTGTGAGGTGTGATTCTTTGAGATTTGCTTGATATCTTGCACACAAACACACACTCAACATGATATCAGATCTACTTGCAGTCAAATATAGTAAGGATCCAATCATTCCTCTGTATTTTGACTCATCAACCTTTTTCCCTTTTTCATCTGAATTAAGATAGGTTGATGTTGCCATTGGAGTTGTAGCATCCTTACTTTCTCCATGTCAAACTTTTTGATCACTTCAAGGCAATATTTGGTTTGAGTTAGAAATGTCTCATTCTTCATTTGCTTCACTTGAAGTCCAAGAAAGAATGTTAATTCTCCCATCATGGACATCTCAAACTCATTCTGCATAGAGATAGAAAATTCTTTGCACAAGGATTGATTAGTTGAACCAAAAATTATATCATCAACATATATTTGAACCAATAAGATATCATTGCTTTGCCTTTTGATGAACAAGATTTTATCAACATGTCTTCTTATGAAAGATTGAGCAAGCAGAAATTTGCTCAATCTCTCATACCAAGACCTTGGAGCCATTTTTAAACCATAAAGAGCTTTCTTAAGTTTGAAAACATGGTTTGGATATTTGAAATTTTCAAAACCAGGAGGTTGCTCCACATAGATTTCCTCCTCAATATATCCATTTAAGAAAGCACTTTTAACATCCATTTGAAACATATTAAAATCCATCAAACATGCATACGCAAGTAGCAACCTATTGGCTTCTAACCTTGATACTAGAGCATAGGTCTCCTCATAGTCCATGCCTTCCTCTTGGTTGTAAACTTTTGCAACCAATCTATATTTGTTTCTGACTATGATACCACTTTCATCAAGTTTGTTTCTAAAAAACCCATTTAGTACCAATAGGTTTGAAAGAAGAAGGTCTAGGAACAAGTTCTCAAACTTCATTCCTCTCAAATTGATTCAGTTCTTCTATTTGTGAAACAAAAGCCATATTACAGCAGAGATTTCTCAATGAAGATCTAGTGGATACTCCCTTTGTAACTTCACCAATTATATTGTCAAGGGAGAGATCTCTTGTAGTTCTCCAGTCTTTTGGCTCTTGGATTGGTATTGATGTTTTTATTTTAGCAAGTGGTTCTTCCTTTTCTTTATCCATTGATCCATCAAGTTGTATAAACTCTTCTAAAAGACCTGCATCATTTTCACACTTCTTTTCCTATTTAGAGGAGTTAGATTCATCACAAATAACATGAACTGATTCTTCCATGCATAAAGTTCTTTTATTGAAAACTCTATATGCTTTACTTTGTAATGAAATATCCAAGGAAGATGGCTTCATCAGCTTTAGCATCAAATTTGCCAAGTGAGTCTTTACCATTGTTCAATACATAACACTTGCAGCCAAATGCACTTAAGTGAGAAATGTTTGGTTTTTTACCTTTGTATAGTTCGTAAGGAGTTTTCTTGAAAATAGACCTTATTAGTAATCTATTCAATGTGTAGCAAACTATACTTACAGCATTAGGCCAAAAATGTTTAGGCAAATTTGTCTCATTAAGAAGAGTCTTGCACCTTCTTCAAGGGATCTATTTTTCCTCTCCACAACTCCATTTTGCTGGGGTGTTCTTGGAGCTGAAAAATTGTGGTTAATTCCATTTTCTTCACAGAATTTTTCAAAATGTTCATTTTGGAATTCCCCACCATGATCACTTCTTATTGAGATAATTTTGCTCCCTTTTTCATTTTGAGCAAGTCTGGCTAATTTTCTAAAAGCATTGAAAGTATCACTCTTGGATCTTAAAAACAAAGTCCATGTGAATCTAGAGTAATCATCAACAATTACAAGCCCATAGAAATTATCTCCTAAACTTATAGTTCTAGAAGGACCAAATAAATCCATGTGAAGTAATTTAAGGGATCTTGAAGTAGAAATAATATTGAAAAAAAATCTTTGTTTGTTTCCACTTTTGACAAGCATCACATAGTTTGTCCTTTTCAAACTTGTTTATATGATGCATGTTTATGTGACTTTCCCTTCTATGCCAGAGCCAAGTTTCATCAACTTTACTTATTAGGCAATTTGTGTTGTGAATGAATGCATGATCTATAGAGAGTAAATATATATTACCTTTTCTTTTACCTATATGAATCACCTCACCGGTTTGACCATCACATATCATACAACAATTTTCATTGAATGACACTTTAAATCCTTTTTCACATAGTTGTCTTATACTTAGAAGATTGTGCTTTAAACCTTCCACATAGAGAATATTTCTTATCTTGGTCTTAAATTTGTCTCCTATATTTCCTTCACCAACTATACAACAATTTTCATTGAATGATATTTCTGTTTTAGAGGAACAAACTTAGTTTTTCCAAATGATTTTGATCCATGGTTGTAACCCAATCCAGAAGTATCTCCAACATATTTTTGCACATTAGCATTTCAGCTAAATTGCATTTTCCTTTATAAAGCCTTTCAAAAGATCAACCAAGTAATTATTTTCTAAAAGTACTAACATATGTTTTTCACCTTGACTGTTTTTGAACTCATCAAACTCTTCTTGCAAAGCATTGTATTTGTCAACATTTGATGAAGAAGAAGCACATACACTTCCATTTATTTTGTAGCTTAAAACAAGTTTTTCATTTTCTTCTTTCAAGGTACAAATTTCAGTTTGCATTTCAGCAAGTTTTGTGACATGCCATCTAAGATTTCCTTTTAGCTTATTGTTGGATTTTGCAAGCTTTTGGGAATCTTCATGCATTTCATGGAAAACATCAACAACTTGATCAAATTCAGAATTTACCTCAGTTTCAGCACTTGAGAATTCTCCATCTTCACTTATTGTGGAGGTGAAACAAACATTTGCTTCTTCGTTTTCACTTGATGATTCAGAAGTTGTTGACTCATTGTCTTCCCATGCTATATAGGCTTTCTTAGGCTTTCCATCTTTCTTTGTTTTCTTTTCACCTTGTTGTTTTTTCAAGATGATGGAGCATTCAGATTAAATGTGGCCAGGCTTACCACATTCAAAGCAAGTGAAGTTTGTGCTGTTGATGTTGTCACTCTTTTTGTTGTTGTTGTTGTTGAACTTTGTACGAATCTTCTGTTCTTGTTTCTTCTCATGAATTTGTTGAACTTTATGACAATTAGATTCATGTTGTCATCATCGTCTTCTTCACTTGAATCTTCTTCCTTTTCCACTTTAGAGGATGCATCTTTCAAGGCTATGCTTTTATGTTTCTTGTTTGCATCTTCTGCATTGGTTAGTTGTGACATTTCAAGTTCATATTCAAGAAGCTTAGCAAAAAGTGCAGCCATAGACATCTTGGACAAATCTTTTGATTCGTTGATTGTTTTCAACATCTGTTATTTCATCCTATTCTTTGGGAATTATATCATTACCAACAGTTTTTATAGGAATCACATGGCCTTTTTCTATTGCATTCCAAGCACCTGGGTCATTTGATTGAATAAAGATTTTTATTCTATTTTTCAAAAAGCTGAAATGCTCTCCTTCAAACATTGGAGGACGATTGAGGGAGGCACCCTTCTTGAAGGTAATTTGTGTGGTATTATTTTTTTAAAGAAAGATAGTGATCTTGAATAACACTCAAGAACTTGCTCTTGATACCAATTAAAAAACAATAGGATTACTCACAATAACCAAGAGGGGGTGAATTGGTTTAAACTTGGCCTTTTAAACCTTTTTTTAGAAAATTAGAGTTTATAGGATCTTAATCACAATAAAACCAAAAATACTTCAAATCAATCAAATCACTCAGCCCAAGAAAACAATTGGTAAAAATAGAACTTGTTGGGTGATGAAGATAACTCCAAGAATCAATGATCAAGATAATAAGAAGAGATTTAAGGAATAGAAAACAACACAAGAATTTATACTGGTTCACTTCTCAAGAGAAGCTACATCCAGTTTCTTCTAATCAACATTAGATTAGAGTTCTACTATTATCAATTTCAGTTCTTACAAGCTTTACAACAATCACTCTTTATCAAACCTATATAAAGAACATAAATCTAAAACACTATTAGATTCCTAATGATCAAGACATTGAGAACCCTTCTCTATGCTTCCCTCTAGAGAAATCCACTCTAGAAAAAGCTTAAAGAACGCTTTACGATAATTTCAAACTCATCAAGAATACAAAAACAAATTTACAACATGAGATAATGGAGAGAGACAACCTGATGATCCAATGAATATGGTTTACCAATCAGAGTTGAAATGCAGAAATTAAATTCAGAACTTTCTCTCCAAAATATCTTTGAAAATCTTGCCCAATAAATCTTTCAAAACACCATGAAGATTAAAGAGTGGGACAAGAGCTTTGCTAACTCAGAAAATCCTTACTAACTTTGAGAAGGCTTGTGTATGCTCAGAAAAATCAAAGTCTATAAGTTATGTTTTCATACAAGCCTTCAATCTATTTATAACAAACTTTTATAACAGAATGTAATCGATTAAAGCGTCAAGTAATCGATTAAATTATCATATGTCATCGATTAAATTGTCAAATAATCGATTAAAATGTTCATAGCTCATTCTGGAAAATTGCAATGAGCAAAGAAATCGATTAATCCGAGTCGTAATCGATTAAAATAGACATGTTTAGTTTTAAAACAGGCTTGTGTAGTCGATTACGTATTCTGGTATTCGATTAAAGCAGACAGGCACAAATCCAGAATATACTTATGTAATTGATTATAAAATGTGGTAATTGATTAAACCATTCAAGCACATATAAAAATGAACTTTAGTAATCTATTACAATTCATGGTAATCGATTAAAACAGGAAAACATGATTTTCATTTTATACTATGTAATCGATTACAGCAGCATGATGATCGATTAAAATGTTCTACATGGCTTTCCAGAATTAAAACATAAGCTTGTAATTGATTAATTCGATGTGTAATTGATTAAAGCAGTGAAATTTCATTTTTCCAAAAACTTAACCATGAGAATTTCATTTCCTTTGAAAACATGAATAGCTTTAATGCTTTAATGAAATCATGTATGCAAGTTAATGATCATGTTCATGCAATGCAAGGATCATAAGATTAGCCTCTCATACACTTGATCAATTTAAAAATTCCTTGGCATGTGAAAAGCTCAAAACATTCTTCTAAGGCACAAGCTTCTTCTTTAGTTTCATCTTCTTGCTACTCCCCCTATATCCAACAAATGCAACATACAACAAATCTCTCATTCTTAGAGTAACTTCTTCCACCAAAATACACATTAAGATCACAAATCCACAATTATGTTACTAATTGAAATATAAAAGTCATTGACCAACTAAGTAACTATTTTGAGGACCATGATCAACTATTGAATGTTAACTCATTTGTTCCATGATATCTTCTGTCAACTCTTCCAAAGCTACTGCTGAATGCTCTACAAGAATTAAAAAAAAATAATCACAATTAGAGTGACAAACAGTATATCATCAAAGAGAATCATTCAATGTCATAGGTAATGACCACGATATATTAACACACAAAAACATTGTTTGTTTCATCACTGTAAACAGAAAGCATGCTTCCAAATAAGTTTAAGTAATGGATTCCTATAGCTCTGGCAACAACGAGGCATTATGAAAGTGTGGCATAGAAAATTAATTAATTAAAATCCTTAAAATGAACAAATAATGAATAAGTAATTAATAATGAATATTACCTTGCTCTCCATACAACCAGTCTCTAGTGCAAATCAATGCTTCAACTATGTTAGGTTTGAGTGCACTTCGGTATTGATCAAGCACTCTTCCTCCAACTCTAAAAGCACTTTCCAAAGCAACGCTAGAAATAGGTATCCCAAAAATATCTCTAGCCATTGCAACAACTTTTGGATACCTAAATTGATTAGCCTTCCAATATGATAACACATCCAAGCTAACATTTCTTCTATCAATCCTTGGATCCTTTAAATATAGTTCAAGATGAGTCTTTTGTGGCATAATCACTTCATAGAAAGCATCAAATTCCTAACAATATTACAAAACAAATAAAATCAATAAATATACACAATAATAGAAATAATTACAAAACAAATAATTAAGTTAACTTACACTCAAAACATCTCTAGATACTGTAGAAAATGAGGAAACAAGTTTCTGATGAATAGTTTCTGATTCTTTCACTTGCATACTCATTGTTAAATAAGGAAACAAGTTTGTCTTTCACCTTTGTTGATTCATTCATCCCATCACCAGCATACAACTTATTGTAGCACCACTCAACAAAACTCATCTTATATCTAGGATCCAAAATGATAGATATGGCTAAAATCATACTAAATTCAGACCAATATTTGTCAAATTTAATGAACATCGTTTCAGCCATATTCACAATATAAGCATCATCACTTTTAAATCCTTTTTGTAATGTCAAATGTGCGGTAAAAACATAAGGAAAGTAAAGGTTTGCATTTGGATGCTTGGTTTTAGTGAAGAGACAAGTAATATCATAAAATACATGCAAGAACTCATTGATCTTTTCAATCTTGTCCCATTCATCTCTAGATGGACAAAATTTGTAGTTGGAATCACTTAACTCAAGATGCATGAAGGCACGTTTATAGAAGAGTGCACTATCAAGCATGAGAAAAGTAGAATTCCATCATGTTGGAACATCTTGGCTAAAACCTCTGCAAAAACTTTTGTTTCCTTGCTTGTGACCCCTTCACATACTTAACACTTACCCTAACATTCACAACAGATTCATCAACCTCTTTCAATCCTTCTTGAACTATCAAATTTAATATGTGAGTGCAACATCTCACGTGAAAAAACTCGCCATTGCATAAAAGTCCACCTCCAATCAACAATTGATCTCTCAAAAATTGAACACAAACATCATTTGCAAAAGCTTTATCCAATGTAATTGAAAAAATATTTCCATCTATCCCCAATCCTTAAAAAAGGTGTGGATTTTTTTAGCTAATGAGATTCCAGTATGTGGAGGTGGCATAAACCCAAAATTTAGAACTCTTTTATGCATATGCCACCTCTTGTCAACAAAGTGTGCAGTCAAACATATAAATCCATCTGTGTTTAAAGAAGTCCATAAATCAGATGTTAAACTAAGTCTATTAGGATTCTCCTTTAACATGTTCAAGCATCTATCTTTCTCCCTTTTATGCAACTTAACACAATCAGTCGTCATTGTGTTTCTAGGTTAAAATATTCAAATCCGCACGCAAATAAAGAAGAAGAGCTCTAATGCCTTGCCATTCAGTAAATTGAAACGGTAAATCATGCATAGTAATCGCAACTATCAATAACTCCCTAAATTTCTCATGGTCAAATTTAGGATTTAAACTTAAGGAGCTATTTTGATTTGAAAGAATCATCTGCCCAACATCTCTAGTATCTCTTCTCACACATCCATCCAAATGTCGTTTTAAATTACTAGTGCCAAATTTACTATCAGCCATGTATACTTGTTCAAAATAATTACATTTGACTTGAATTTTACAACCATCCTTATTTATTGGAATGCGCCCGAAGTGTGCCCAAACCTTGGATGATAACTTTCTCGGTTTCTTTGGTGGCAAATTTATGTTTGCTGCAACTATATTACCACCCTCAACGTTTGCATCTAGAACATCAACCTCCCTGTCCATCATTTCAGTGTTGTTTTGTGATTCAAAGTCCACCTAGATATACAAAGGAAAAGTTAGAATATCTATTCTACAATTGAGAAAGCAATTTTATTCTAAATTTGTGTGTCTGTGATTCTGTTTGTTTTTTTAATATATATATATATATATATATATATATATACATAGTGTTAACAATGGCATTACAAAGAGATGCTAAAAATGAAGATAAATAAATATATCTAAATAACATCTTTCCACTTACTTGAAAAAGAATTTTTTATCATTAAATATTATTTCAGTTGATTATGACATGTCCACAGACCACAACTAAAGGTTCCTATGCATATGATAAATGATTACAACTTCAATATTTTTTCAGCTTTCCTTGCATTTTGCCATGTGTATAAGCACATCTATTTATATAAGTACATAAATATAATAAATGAAGATGCATTGTGTATTAAAAAATATAATAAAGGAACATGTGAGGCTTAGTAGCATTGCCGAATATAAATAAAAATTTTGAAACATGCATGTGGATCAACAACTACCAAAAGCTCTATCCAATCCTTCCTAGTTCTTACACACTACAAAGATATTTCATATTTAAAATCATTTTCAGTTACTTTTTGTCTTGAAAAAAATTACTGCTTTCATTCTTTTATATAAAAGTGATTTTTGTTTTATTGACATTAAATAATCAATTTCTGGTGATATATTAGATGAGTTCGATTGCCCATAAATCGAAACTAGAAAGCGAAAGCGAAAGCTAGAGAGATAGAGAGAGAAGCTTACCGTAAGGTAGGGTTTGGCCGTTTAGGACGATTCGAAAATATTTGGGAGGTGGGGTATTTGAAGTCTGGACCCTAATTTTAACGTTTGATTTTATACCTTCAAATCAAATTACTATAATAGCCATATAAAAATAAATGAAAATAATAGTTACAGGTCAGCGGGTTAACGGGTTAACCTGTAACCCGACACGATTTTTTTCATGTTAAATTTTTTCAACTCGAACACGACCCATTTATTAAACAGGTTGACCCGACACGAAAAAATCGTGTTGGGTCTGGGTTGGGTTGACGGGTCGTGTCATGAATTGCCACCCCTACTCTAAACTAACAATTAAATACCATATTTTCTATTAACCAATTCATACATATGGAATCAACCAACCTTATATTCAATCATCCAATATAAACTTAAATCAAAATACCTACCTCACATCTTTTATGGGGTTGGAACTACTTTTAACCTCTCCATCATTCTATTAGCTGTAACTGCTTGATTTCTCATGCTATTTCAGTTATCCCTTTAATAGCAGTTTTAGCTTGTGTCCTAGTTCGCTTGTTGGAATACATTTATTCTTACTCACACAAAACAAGTATAGTGAGGTGATCAGTCTCAATACCAAGCTAAGTAGAGTAAAAATTATAACAATATTCACAACAAGGCTTGTAATGCTACTTTTCTATAACCTATCAGTTTTAGATAAGTTCCTACTGCATGACATTCTAACCTATTCACAATATGCTTAGAAGCATAATCAGACCATTCCCTAGGCTCACCAGGATGAACTCCTCTGATCCCATAATTGTAACACTCTTCCAATTACTATATTATGCTTAAGTCATAATATATAACTAGAAGATGTTAACTTTTCTAACGTGTAATTTTTAACCAAAACTGATTAAGACAAACTTATCTCAATATTAGAAATTTAACTGTTATGAAAATTACGCTTATATAGAGCCTGCTGAGACTTTTTGGTCTCGTTAATAAATTCTAAACCTATAAATAACTTGTAAATAATATTTCATAAAATAATATTAATGTCTATATATTACAAAGTATATAGGAAAATACAATAGATCTGCAACATTAAAAGAAATATTTCAGCTTGTTCCCATTTTGTAGTTGCTCGTCCTGATTTACCTATCTGGAATGACATGAGAACACACTAAAACAATGAGAATTCCAAAGAATTCCCAATAGGTGTAAACAACTTTACAAAACCAATTCAAAACCATGTCATCGTATCATTCCAGCTACTTCGGTTTATTTTGAAAAATGTGTTCCTATAGACTCATCTGCACATCTAGTTCATTTTATATTTTTAAAACATATATTCCGAAGTAGATTCATTTTATCCATAAAAACAACTTGAATTGCTTTTATATTCATGCAGTAATAAAACTATTTATTTACACATCAAACCTTCTACACACAAGATATCATTCATTCAAGTAACTAACAAAACAACACATTACTTTCATTTCAAATAAACAGTTCTAGAGTCTCTACATGTATATTGACACATCCTGAATCACTCTATGGATCCGGTAACAAAACCTCAAGTCACTCTATGGACATTAGCATCGAAGATCTCTCTATGGATCATGGATCTTTCCATATCACTCTATGGATAAACGTCAAGTCAGTCTATGGACATGAGCATCCAAGATCTCTCTATGGATCAAGGATCTTTCCATATCACTCTATGGATATGAAGCAAAACCTCAAGTCAGTCTATGGACATGAGCAACCAAGATCTCTTTATGGATCAAGGATCTTTCATGTCATTATATGGATATGAAGCAAAACCTCAAGTCACTCTATGGACATCAGCATCTAAGATCTCTCTATGGATCATGGATCTTTCCATATCACTCTATGGATAAACGTCAAGTCAGTCTATGGACATGAGCATCCAAGATCTCTCTATGGATCAAGGATCTTTCCATATCACTCTATGGATATGAAGCAAAACCTCAAGTCAGTCTATGGACATGAGCAACCAAGATCTCTTTATGGATCAAGGATCTTTCATGTCATTATATGGATATGAAGCAAAACCTCAAGTCACTCTATGGACATCAGCATCTAAGATCTCTCTATGGATCATGGATCTTTCCATATCACTCTATGGATAAACGTCAAGTCAGTCTATGGACATGAGCATCCAAGATCTCTCTATGGATCAAGGATCTTTCCATATCACTCTATGGATATGAAGCAAAACCTCAAGTCAGTCTATGGACATGAGCAACCAAGATCTCTCTATGGATCAAGGATCTTTCATATCATTATATGGATATGAAGCAAAACCTCAAGTCACTCTATGGACATCAGTATCTAAGATCTCTCTATGGATCATGGATTTTTCCATATCACTCTATGGATAAACGTCAAGTCAGTCTATGGACATGAGCATCCAAGATCTCTCTATGGATCAAGGACCTTTCCATATCTCTCTATGGATATGAAGGAAAACCTCAAGTCACTCTATGGATCTTGACCAATAGAATTCAATTCCAAGATCTCTCTATGTACCTTGCTTTCAATATTCATTTATCTCCAAGACCTTTACATAGATCTTGTTTTTCAACCACAACCACAACCATTGAACAATTCTCATATTATTGAATAAAAAACATCATGAAACTATTTTGGTTCGATTACACCATACAACAAGTTAAATTGTAAATTTTTTTAACATATCTCACCCTTGGCCGAAACTCATGTGCACACAAGTTAGTGTTCAAAACCAATTAAACACTATCATTAGTCCATAAGTATTTCCATCATCATAACATAAGCAACATCAACAAGTCCACTACTCCTTTATCTCATGCTAAATCTGGAATACTCAAACTGGCTCATTCAAGTTCATATAAATATAATTAATCATAACAACCCAAGAACATCATAACAACAAGATTTCTCAGCACATACTATTCGATTTTTCATATAATCTATATTGATATATGTGTCATTAAATTCCCATCTTTTAGCATGTTAAACTAAACTTCCTAAGCTTTCCAACAAGGTATCACATGCCTTCATTGAAGTAATAAAGTTTTAGATATAACATATTAAAATGGAATACTCACATCCTTTCTTGTTTTCGAGACTGCAAGTAGTACACAATCTAGATTTAGATGAATTTTCAATATGTTTGAGTTCACATCTAGATATTTAATTCTTTATATCATAAGCATAATTTGTGTAAGAAATGAGAGAGATATAAATTTTTAAAAATGGATGACAGTAGCTATTTGGGTGTGGACAGAGTACTGGACATCTTGTGTTCAAATAAATTATGGGCATGATCACTACTTAGTTTGGTCCCATATTTTATGACAACATAGAGTACATCCTAAGCTTTAAAATTAGTGGTCAAACACCTCGTCTGGTTAAGTACAGAGGGAGATATAAAATTCTAAAAAAAATCCAAAATTCAGCTTAAAGCCATTCGAATAATTTCAAGAATCAAGTGATAAATAAACTTAAACCTACACCTACCTTGAGCTTCATTGGCACTTTCTTCTTAGTTAGTCTTTGGTTTGCTTCTAATGTAATTAAGTAGTCATGACCTGAAGATATTTTAATCTTATGCATTAAATTCATTGCTGACTAAGCAAAAACCAAAGATTCCTTCATTAAATGGCTAAGTGCATGTAGAAGGCTTCTTGAAGATGCTTAGTTTTGTTTGTTTTCTTCACATATGCATTAGCTCTTGCGCACACTTACATTAACGTATACACACACACACACACACATACACCTTTGCTTAGTCTCTTTACACTGTAATTTTGTTTCTTTTCTTAAGTTAACTAATCCTGACTAAATCTATTCTAAGCACTTCTAAGCTTGCCACTTAGATCCCTTAGCTTCTATCCTTCAATCACATGTGTTCATCATGTGAAAATTTTGCTCATAACATCATAGGTATTATTTAGATATTCTAAGATTTTATCAGATACCTAAGATCTTTTTACTTAATGAGTTCATATAGTCTGAAATTCTAACTTATGATAGCTTTAGATACATATCTTCTGGCTTACCTAATATAAATTTTTGCCCAATCTAGGCTTTCCTAGTTTTTATCTGTTACTAAGTATAATTTGGTAATTTATCATTCCAGGGGTATTACTGTAATTTCTTCTTCTTGTTTCTACAAAATATCTAAGGGTATTATTGTAATTCTTACTCTAATGGTATTATTGTAATTTCCACTTCAAGGGTAGTATTGTTATTGTGAGTTCCAAAATATCTAAGGGTATCATTGTAATTTCACTTCAAGGGTAATATCATAATTATCACATTAAGGGAAAGGGTAATATGGTCATTCTCCTTTAAGAATTTTTGTAATTCTCTTTTTATCTATAATTATCATATTTAAATTTTTGAGATGTTACATAAGGCACTGGACACTATGTATTTTATGAAATCATTGGACGTTTTTAGCAATTCGGATGCCGGTTCATTTAAAACAATATTTTAGTGTCCTTTTCGCTCATGGTTGATTTAGAAAAATTTATAAACCATGAAACGCAACAATTTTTATTGGTTGCTTGTAGAGAAAAGCAATGCTATCATTTTGAAAGGTGATTCTAAAGTTAAATAAGTTTTCTTTGGTGCTAACAATATTAAAAAGATACAACTAGGTTTTGATTTGAAAGTAAAGCTTAAAGAGAAAAAAAAATCTAAATAACAAGAAAGAAGGAAGAAGAAAGAAGAAGCCCAAAGCTAGTGGTAATGGATAAATAGACTTTTGAGTTCATTGACTCTGACAAAAAAAAATCAAAAAGCTAGAAGCTAAAGAGAAAAAGTCAAATCCAAAAACTTGTGCATCTAGTAAGAAGATGGAACTTGATGTTGTTGAGAAGGCCTGTTTGTCCAAGAAATCCAAAACTAGGATGAAGCCTTCACAACCAAAGACAACCTTGAAATTTCACTTTAATTATGAGAATGAGGAAACTTAAGAACCTCTTAAGAGGGAAAGAGTGGACGAAGTGGAAGCCACTACTGAATCTGATGAACCTAAAGCTATATTATATTAGCTCAAGTGGTGAAACATCCAAAGAGGATCAAAACCTTGGAGTCATTCAACATCCCATTCCCTTAACTCAAATTTGAAAAAAAATCATCTAGTGTTGTTTAGGAACCTGTAAAGTGGAAGGAATACCTTGGAATAATTCAACATCTCATTCCATTAACTTCGATGGAAGCCATTGAGGAAAAAGAGCTGAATAAGGAGACTACAATTGTTGTTGCTCCTAAGCTATTTAATAGAAGGAGAAAAAGAAACCAAGGAAAAGATAAGAAGAATGTTGTACAGGAAGAGTGTGTTGCTATTGTTTCAAGACTTGACAAAACCACGTATTGCTCATCTTAAGCATGAACTTGCGATCAAACATTTTAACTAAAGGTTTTGTCCATTGCACAAAAAGGAAGAACAATTCTACCCTTCTACTAAATATTTGTCAATGGCAGAGCAAGTAAAGGCCTAAACTTGGGTGAAGAAGTAGGCCATTGCATATCCTAGAACCTTGCACCTTAAGGAGTCAATCGAGTTCAAATTCTACCCTAATGGGATTTGTCAAAGGTTTCCAATCATCAACTTTAATAAACAGAAAGGAGAGGAACCCGAAGAAGTAGATATACCAACGAAGGCCAAAGTTGAGTTCCAACAATACGTTGAGCTTTTTTTAAGAAGTTTGGAATAAAACTAGGCTCACAAACCTAGAAAAAAACTTACATGAACTCATGCAGGAGACTTCTTCACCCAATTTATTAGAGGAGTAGGAGGAGGAGGAAATAGAGACAACATCCAACAACTCTTGGTCCTTGCATCAAGTAAGAACATACAATTTCATAAATACAATGATCATTGATGAAAAAGGTATTACTTATCTAAAAAATAGTCCCACTTATTGTATCTTGGTTGGTATGTCTGATAGGATGAACTTTGAGATTTTATTTTGTAAGAGATTTTCACTTCCCGAGCCTAAAATTCTACCTTTCAAGGAATACACTTCTATGATTGATGTTTCTTCACCTTAAGGTGAACCTCCAAAGACTCCTCCACCTCCTCTTGAGATGTCAATGGTTGTTGCATCTATTTTTCTAGAAACTTCTATTGTTGCACCATCTACACATACTGTTGAAATGCTAACTATGGCTAAAGTTGAAGAGCTAATTGATGTCTAGATCAAAAATCATCTTTAGAAGCAAGATTCTAGGATCATTTAAAAACCTAATCATCAGATTTGGTATCTAAACTTAGGATTTGATTAGCAATTCAACATCAATTTTCCCCTATGATGGCACTCCTTCAATCCATAGTTCCATGGATACCTATTCAAGCACCACCTTGAACAAAATCAAAAAAGCAACAACAATAGCCTTTAGAAACCAACAAAAGTACCACCATCACAACGACTATCATGGTTTTACTCTTTACCTTTTTGGATGAGGCCAAAATTGGGAGTATTTGGGAATTAGAGCATTCTAGTTTGTCTTGTAAATATGGCTATTTTGATTGCAATTAAGCTTATGGTTTGGTTTGCTCTGATATATCTTGTTCTTTTATATATGTTTTATGATATATGCTATGATTTGTATGCTTAGTGATGCATTATTCTTTGATTCTCATGCGTGTATGAGTATTGGGCTCAAGAGGAGTCTAAATAATATGCATATAGCTATAGCTTTGTTTGATGACATATTTTAACTTTGATGTATGGCATGAGTTTCTACCTTGATGTTTGTTTATGTTACGCTATGTTTCATCAAAATTTAATATTGTTTGTCATCATAAAAAAAAGGGAAATTGTTAGAACCAAAGACATGGAAGATGTCTAACTCTTAAAATAATCTTGTAGTTTTTATGATAAAAAATATATTAAAGTTTGATGGACTAGTTAATTTGAATGAGTTACTAAGGAAAAACATGCATCTAATGTTGATATAGGTATAATCTTCCTTACTTTAGACACTAAAATTGTTTTAAATGAATCTGTATCCAAATTGCTAAAATGGAAATTAAAAATTGTAGGGGTTTCATGGTCTATAATTTAAAATTTTCTAAATAAACCTTGAGCAGAAAGAACCCCATCTAATGGACTACACATTATGTAAGAGTCATGAAGGGTTTAGAGGTTACCTTCTCTGATGTATGTCTAAACTCATTAGACATCGATTTCCCTAATCTACCTTGCAATGAAACCCACTCTTCAAGATTCCTTCAAGAACTCAAGCTTTCTCTCAATTCACGTAAAGCACAAGGTTGGAAGGAAGCTTCAAAGTGCAACAATGGAAGATGGAAAAAAGACAAGGGATGAATATGGAAGACACCATGGAGAAGCTCTCCAATAAGTCTAGGAAGAATCAACACAATAGCATTGAGAAGCCATTGATAAGACCCAAGAAGTTCTTGCATAAAAACAAGAGAGAAACTCTCACAAGCAATTTCAGATTTGTATTAATTTGTCAAAAGTATCTACATTCAGTTTTGGGCAGCTATTTATAGCCACAAAATATTAAAAAAAGTTGATGTAACAGAATGTAATCGATTAATATGTGCATGTAATCGATTAATTACTCTTAAGTAATCGATTAATTGTTTATTTAATCGATTATTTTGTTCTTGAGTTTTATGGAAAAGATGTGTATGAACAAAGTAATCGATTAATACGTCATGTAATCAATTAACACAGAGTTTTCCCATTTCACAAAATGCTTAGTAATGTATTACAGATAA
The DNA here is from genome assembly GCA_007407185.1 of Glycine tomentella. Classification (NCBI taxonomy): domain Eukaryota; kingdom Viridiplantae; phylum Streptophyta; class Magnoliopsida; order Fabales; family Fabaceae; genus Glycine; species Glycine tomentella. The sequence goes on from PYAF01002451.1 coordinate 98,928, forward strand.
ATGGTAATCGATTAACACAGACAGGACTTGTTCTGTGTTTGTACTAAGTTGGTGTGCTTCTTCATGCTTGTCTAAAAGATACACGTTAGCGTTGATGTGTTCTTGAAGGGATTGAGTTCTAGCTCTTGTCATGGGTCCTCTAAAGCTAACCAAGGAAGTTCTTCAAGTTCTCCTTCTTGACCTTGAGCTTGCGATGGACCTCCATCATCCCCTCCTTCTTGAAAGGAACTTGACCTCATGTTTGCTCTCTCACTTGTACCTATATCACATAAAGAAAGATCACAAACATTAAAGGTATTACTCACACCATACTCACTTGGCAACTCAAGTGCATTGTTGTTGATCCTCTCTAAAATCTTAATAGGTCCATCTCCTCTAGGCTAAAGCTTGGATTTCCTTTCTTGAGGAAATCTATCCTTTCTCAAATGAAGCCAAACCAAATCTCCTTCATTAAAGATCACTTCTTGTGCTTATTGGCTTGTTTAGCATATTGTTCCATCTTCCTCTCCACATGGGCCTTCACTTGTTCATGCACTTTCCTAACATAAGAAGCTTTAGACAAAGCATCATGATTAATCATAGAAGAAGTGTTAGGTAATGGCAATAAATCAAGAGGAGTTAAAGGATTAAAGCCATAGACAATTTGAAAAGGAGATAAGGAAGTAGTTTTGTGAACCACTCTATTATAAGCAAACTCAATGTGAGGTAGACACGCCTCCCAAGTCCTCAAATTGCCCTTGATGTAGCATCTAAGGAGTTGACCCAATGTCCTATTGACCACTTCGATTTGACCATCCGTTTGTGGGTGACAAGTTGATGAAAATAAGAGCTTTGTGCCAAGCTTACCCCATAATGTTTCCAAAAGTGGCTAAGGAACTTTGTGTCTCTATCACTTACAATGCTTCTAGGCAATCCATGAAGTCTCACCATTTCCTTGAAGAAGAGATTGACTACTTCACAAGCATCATCATTCTTGTGACAAGGAATGAAGTGTGCCATCTTTGACAACCTATCAACAACAACAAATATAGAATCCTTTCCCCTCTTGGATCTTGGAAAACAAAGTACAAAATCTATGGAAATGTAAACCCAAGGGGAGTTAGGAATAGGCAAAGGTGTATATAAATCAAGAGGCATTAATCTAGGTTTAGCTTTATGACAAGTAATACATTGAGATACAAGCTTATGCACATCATGCCTCATTTTTGGCCAAAAGAAATGTTCATGTAAAATAGCCAAAGTTTTATCCACACCAAAGTGCCCCATTAAATTGTTCTCATGAGCTTCTCTAATGAAGAGTTCTCTCAAAGTGTTTTTAGGAACACATAGTTTCTTTTCCTTGAACAAGAAACTATCATGTCTAAAATATCCATGATGAGCCCCCTTATCACACAAAGAAAAAATACTAGAGAAGTCATGATCACTTGAGTACAATTCCTTTATGTGATTAAAACCAAGCAACTTAGTTTCAAGCATAGAAATCAAACAATGCCTCATTGATAAGGCATCCGCCACTACATTCAACTTTCCTTGGTTGTGTTTAATAACATAAGGAAATTTCTCAATAAATTCAATCCACTTAACATGTCTCTTGTTGAGTTTTCCTTGACTTTTCAAATATTTAAGAGACTCATGATCACTATGGATCACAAATTCTTTAGGTAAAAGATAATGTTGCCAAGTTTGCAATACTCTAACAAGTGCATACAAATCTTTATCATAAGTAGAATAGTTTAAACATGCACCCTTCAATTTCTCACTAAAATAAGCAATAGGATGTTTATCTTGAATCAAAACCCCCTAATTCCTAAATTAGACGCATCACATTCCAATTGAAAAGAAACATTAAAATTAGGCAATGCAAGAATAGGTGCATGAGACAATTTATCCTTCAATGTTTAGAAAACAATTTCATTTTCTTGCTTCCAAGAGAAGCTCATGGTTTTCTTTATCAACTTATTCAAAATAGAAGCAATGGTACTAAAGTCCTTGACAAATCTCTTATAAAATCTTGTTAAACCATGAAAGCTTCTAAAATCCTTCACACTCTTTGGAATTGGCCACTTCAAGATGGATTTCACCTTCTCTTGATCCACTTGGACTCCTTGAGCACCTACTACAAAACTTAGAAACACAACTTGTGAAGTGCAAAAAGAACATTTATCACTTGGTCCATACAAGCTTTCCTTCCTAAGCACCTCAAAGACACTTTTAACATGCATCAAATGATCATTTAAATTGGCATTAGCAAGAATGTCATCAAAATACACTACCAGATTTTGCAGTAACTCCATGAATAATCGATTATCTGCTTGTGTAATCGATTATTCCATGAGAAAAATCACGTTTTGCAATGATGGTAATCGATTAATACAACCCGTAATCGATTATTTCTAAACAATGCTCATGAAGAAGATAAACAGTAATTGATTATTTCATGTTTTAATCGATTATCTTAGAAAAATTTGAATTTTAAAAACATTTTGAGGCTTTGGTAATCGATTAATTCGACTGGTAATCGATTATCACAGGAAGTTTTGAAATTTATGAAAAACAGATTTCCAGGATTTTAATTTATTACCATTCATCGTAATCGATTAATCCAGTGAATTTTGCTTTGAAAAAGGATTTTTGGTCAAAGTAATCGATTAATTCGAACAGTAATCGATTATCACAGTAGAAATTTTAATTTATGAAACTGTGATTTTTGGAAGAATAATCGATTACCAATTCTTGTAATCGATTACATGAGCACAATTTTCATTTCGAATCCCAATTTAAATGATTTTAATCAATTATTTCAAAGCTTAATCGATTATTATAGAAGAATTATCACTAAACACGAATTATGCAGTATAACTTGGAAATTTTAGGCTTTTCATGATTTATGGATTCAAATGCAGATCATTTCACATAGAAAGGCATATATCAATCAAGCAATCATAGATTAGACTCATCCAAGATTCCTAGCATGTTTCTAAGTACATAGAGTCTATCTCTAGCCAATGGTTTAGTGAATAATCAGCTAATTGGTTATGAGTATCAATGAAATCAATTTTGATATTACCCTTTTGAACATGATCTCTGAGGAAATGATGTCTTATCTCAATGTGCTTGGTCCTTGAGTGCATTATTGGATTCTTTGAGATATTAATAGCACTTGTGTTGTCACATAGTATAATTTCTTTCAGTTCAACTCCAAAATCTTGCATTTGTTGTTTCAACCATAGGCTTTGTGCACAACAACTTCCAGCTGAGATATATTCAGCTTCAGCAGTTGACAAAACAACACAAGATTGTTTCTTGCAATGCCATGAGATCAATGAACTACCAAGAAGATGACAAGTGCCACTTGTACTTTTTCTATCTAACTTGCAACCTGCAAAGTCAGAATCAGAATATCCAATAATATTAATTGAAGCACCTTTGGGATAGCAAATACCAACTTTTGGTGTAGCCTTGAGATATTTGAGGATCCTTTTGACTGCTGTAAGATGAGACTCTTTGGGATTTGCTTGATATCTTGCACACAAGCAAACACTTAGCATTATATCAGGTCTACTAGCTGTCAAGTATAACAAAGATCCAATCATTCCTCTGAATTTTGACTCATCAACCATCTTTCCACTTTCATCTAAATCAAGATATGTTGATGTTGCCATTGGAGTTGCAGCATCTTTGCTTTTCTCCATTTCAAATTTCTTAATTACTTCAAGGCAATATTTGGATTGATTGAGAAATGTTCCACTCTTCATTTTCTTCACTTGAAGTCTAAGAAAGAAAGTTAATTCTCCCATCAATGACATTTCAAATTCTTTCTACATGGCTGAGGAAAATTCCTTACATAGCAGATGATTAATTGAGCCAAAGATTATATCATCAACATATACTTGAACCAATAAGATATCATTCTTTTGCCTTTTGATGAACAAGGTTTTGTCAACATGGCCCCTTGTGAAAGATTGTTCAAGCAGAAACTTGCTTAGTCTTTCATACCAAGATCTAAGAGCTTGCTTCAAACCATAAAGGGCCTTCTTAAGTTTAAAAACATAGTTAGGATGTTTAAAATCAGTAAACCAGGAGGTTGTTCAACATATATATCCTCCTCAATGTATCCATTTAAAAAGGCACTTTTAACATCCATTTGAAAGAGTTTGAAATACATTAAACATGCATAAGCAAGCAATAACCTGATTGCTTCCAATATTGCAACTGGAGCATAAGTTTCTTCATAGTCTATGCCTTCTTCTTGGTTGTAACCTTTAGCAACCAATCTAGCTTTATTTCTGACTATGATTCCACTTTCATCAAGTTTATTTCTAAAAACCTATTTTGTACCAATAGATTTGAGAGAGGATGGTCTAGGAACAAGTTCCCAAACTTCATTTCTCTTGAACTGATTTAATTTATCATGCATGGCATGCATCCAATGTTCATCATGTAATGCTTGATCAATATTCTTAGGTTCAATTTGAGAAACAAAAAGCCATATTACAACATAGGTTTCTTAATGAAGATCTAGTAGATACTCCCTTAGTAACTTCACCTATGATGTTATCAAGTAAGAGGTCTCTTGTTGTTCTCCAATCTTTAGGCTCTTGAACAGGAGTTGATGGTTTTATTTCAGCACTTGGTTCTTCTTTTTCTTTAATTAAGGAATCATTTAGCTGAATAAATTCTTCCATTGGACCTGCATCTACATCACACTTCTTTTCCTCTTTAGAGGGATTAGACTCATCACAAATTACATGTACATATTCTTCCATTGTTCTTTTGTTGAATACTCTATAAGCATTACTATGTAATGAATATCCAAGGAAAATTGCTTCATCAGACTTAGCATCAAATTTTTCAAGTGATTCTTTCCCATTGTTTAATACAAAACACTTGCAGCAAAAAGCTCTCAAATGAGAAATGTTGGATTTTCTACCTTTGTATAGCTCATAAGGAGTTTTCTTTAAAATAGGCCTTATAAGTAATTTATTCAAAGTGTAGCATACTGTATTTACAGCATCAGCCCAAATTTTTTTGGCAAATTTGTCTCATTAAGAAGAGTTCTTGCTCCTTCTTCAAGAGATCTATTTTTCCTCTCTACAACACCATTTTGTTGAGGTGTTCTTGGATCAGAAAAATTGTGGTTAATTCCATTTTCTTCACATAATTTTTCAAAATGTTCGTTTTGGAATTTACCACCATGTCACTTCTTATTGAGATAATTTTGCTACCTTTTTCATTTTGTGCAAGTTTAGCCATTTTTCTAAATGCAAGGAAAGCATCACTTTTGGATTTTAAAAACAGAGTCCAAGTGAATATAGAGTAATCATCCACAATGACAAGCCCATAATAATTGCCACCTAAACTCATTGTTCTAGAAGGACCAAACAAATCAATGTGCAGTAATTCAAGTGGTCTAGAGGTGGAAACAATGTTTTTACTTTGAAAAGAGTTCTTAGTTTGTTTCCCCTTTTGATAAGCATCACAAAGTTTGTCCTTCTCAAACTTGAGTTTGGGCAGCCCAATAACTAAATCTTTTCTAATAAGCTTGTTCATGTGATGCATGTTTATGTGACTACCCCTTCTATGCCATAGCCAAGATTCATCAATCTTGCTTATAAGACAAGAAGTGTTGTGGAAGAATGCATGATCAATTGAAAGTAAGTAAATGTTACCTTTCCTTTTACCTATATGAATTACTTCACCACTTTTCCCATCACAAATCATGCAGCAGTTCTCATTGAATGAGACTTTAAATCCTTTGTCACAGAGTTGGCTTATGCTTAAGAGATTGTGCTTCAAACATTCTACATAAAGAACATTCTTGATCTTTGTTTTGAAGCTCTCTCCAATGTTGTCTTCTCCAATGATCTTCCCTTTATTATTATCCCCATAAGTGACATGTCCTCCATCTTTAAGAGTTAAGTTTGTAAGCATGGACATGTCTCCTGTCATATGTCTAGAGCATCCACTGTCAAGGTATCATATTGAGGATCTAACTCTTAGACATACCTAAAAATAAATCAATTTATAAAGGAAGGTACCCAATTGAGGTTGGGTCCATAGGGGTTAGCATTTTTCTTTTTCTTTGGAATCCAAATGCAATCTCCATTTGGCATATAGAATCTCCTAGCATAGCATTTGTATGATGTGTGTCCCTTCTCTATACAATAGTTGCAAATGACAGATTTTGATGTTTTTCTAAAAACTGCATTTTGATTGATCTTTGAGTTTTTCAACCACTTTTGATTGTTCTGTTTTAGAGGCACAAATACGGTTTTTCCAAATGATTTTGAGCCTTGTTTGTACCCTAAACCAGAAGTATCTCTAGCATATTTTTGCACACTCAACATTTCAACCAAGTTGCATTTTCCTTTGTAAAGCTTTCTCAAAAGATCAATTAAATCATTGTTCTTAGATAAAAGTAACATATACTTTTCTCCTTGAGTCTTTTTGTAATCATCAAAATCTTTTTGCAGCAAATTATACTTGTCACCATTTCTAGAAGAAGAAACACATATACATCCATTCAAATTGTAACTTGAAACAAGTTTTTCATTTGCTTCTTTCAAGTTGCAAATCTCAGTTTGCAATTCAATTATTTTTGCAACATGCCATCTAAGATTTCCTTTGAGGTTGTTATTGGATTTTGCAAGCTTTTGGGCTTCCTCATGCATTTCTTGGAAAGCATTAATAGCTTGTTCAAGTTCAGAATTTACCTCATCTCCATCACTTGATAGATCATCATCATCTCCATTGATAGTGGAGGTGAGACACATGTTGGCTTCTTCATTTTCAGTTGAAGATTCTGAGGTAGTTGACTCATTATCTTCCCAAGTTATGTAGGCTCTTTTAGATTTCCCTTCCTTCCTCATCTTGTTCTCTCCTTGTTGCTTTTTCAAGTAGATTGAATATTCAATTTTTATTTGGCCAGGTTTACCACATTCAAAACATGTAAAATTGTTGTCAATCTTGTTGTTGTTGTTGTTGATGTTGTTCTTGATGGTATTAGCAAACCTTCTATTCTTGTTTTTCCTCAAGAATTTGCTGAATTTTCTGACAACTAAGTTCATGTTGTCCTCTTCATCCTCATCACTTGTTTCTTCCTCTTTTTCAGCTTTTGAAGTTGTAGCTTTTAATGCAATGCTTCTGTTTTTCTTTTCTGCATCTTCATTACAAGTTAGTTGAGATATTTCAAGCTCTTATTCAAGTAGCTTACCAAATAGTGCAGCCATGGACATCTTTGATAGATCTTTGGATTCCTTGATTGCTGTCACCTTTGGTTGCCAAGGCCTTGTTAGACACTTCAAGATCTTGATGTTTAATTCTTCAGTATCAAAGATCTTCCCAAAACCCAATAGGTAATTGACAATATGAGTGAATCTTGTCTACAGTTGAGAAATGCTTTCATTAGTGTTCATCTTGAACATTTCATACTCATGGATCAATGCATGCTTCCTTGATTTCCTAACTTTTTCAATTCCTTCTTGAGTAATCTCCAGCATCTCCCACATTTCTTTTGCACTTGTATATCTCACTGTTCTAAAAAATTCATCAGAGGAAAGTGCAGAGGTGATCATATTTTTAGCTTTGAAATCATATTGGACATCCTTTTGTTCAACATCTATCATCTCATCCCATTCTTTGAGAATCAATTCATTGGCAACAATTTTCTTTGGAATAAAAGGACCCTTTTCTATAGCATTCCAAGCACCTGGGTCATTTGATTGAATAAAGATTTTCATTCCATTTTTCCAAAAACTGAAATGTTCCCCTTCAAACATAGGAGGTCTATTTAAAGAAGCACCTTCCTTGAAGGTTATTTGTGAGGTATTCATTTTTTATTTTGAATAAAAACTAGTGATCTTGAATAAGTCTCAAGAACTAGCTCTTGATGCCAATTTAAAATAATAGGAATACTTCACAACAACCAAGAGGGGGGGTGAATTGGTTGAACCTTGATATTTAAAAAAAAAAAACAAATTCAAATCAGAGTTTCAGGATCTTTATCACTTTCAAAAAACAAGAAATCAATTTACTCAATAAAATGTCTCAGCCCAAGAACTCAATAGATCAAAACAGAACTTGTTGAACAATGAATATGACTCAAAGAATTAAAGATCAATGAATAAGATGAGAATAGATATATAGAAATAAGAACACAAGCAATTTATACTGGTTCACTTCAAAACATGAAGCTACATCCAGTTTCTTCTAATTCACACTGAATTAGAGTTCCACTATTATAAAATTGTTCTTACAAGCTTTTACAAGAACCTCCCATTAATAACACCCTAGATAAAGAACAAAAATCTAAAACCCTATTAGACTTCTAAGGAGAAAGATTCAGAGAACACTACTCTGATCTTTAAGCTAGAGAACCCTTCTCTAGTCCCAAGCAAAAAGAACCCGATTACAATAGCCAATATCAATAGAATTTGAAAACAGAATTACAACCAAGGAATTAAGGAAAGAAACAACCTGATGATCCAGTGAATGACATCCAAATGAATGAACAAATCAGGTTGAAAGACAAAAACAAACTCAGAGCATTCTTCTTCCTTCACCTTTGAAAGAAATTTCTTGCTTAAAGAATCATTCAAATATCCATGAATGTTTTAGATGAAGCAAGAACACATAGAACCCAGAAATTCACTTTGGAAGTGTTTAGAAAGCTTGTGTATACTCAAAAATACGAATTGTACAAGTTACAAAACAAGCCAAGCTTCCACTTCTATTTATAACAGAAGTTGTAACTAACTGTAATCGATTACACGCTCCAAATAAGCGATTAATATGAGTGTGTAATCGATTAAATTAAAATATAATCGATTAAAGTGTTCAAGAAGCATTCTGGATTTTCATCATAAGCAAAATAATTGATTATCCCAAGATGTAATTGATTAACATAGAGATATTTATTCTCAAAGTGAATTGTGTAATCGATTACTGGATATGGTAATCGATTAAGTCAAGAAAACATATTTTCAGTTTGAACTAAATAATCGATTACAGTTTTTGGTAATCGATTATTCCAGGAAGATTTAAAAACTGATTTTAACTAAATAATCGATTACGAAAGTTCAGTAATCGATTAAAATTCATAACAAAGCAGTTCAATCGTATGAAAAGGCAAAATAATCGATTAAATTGATAAGTAATCGATTAAAATGTTTAAGAATGTTTTCCAGATTTGAACGAAGAATAAAATAATCGATTAACCCTTTTATGTAATCGATTAAATCAGTGAAAAACTTATTTTTCCAAAAACCTTTCAATTCAATTAAAAGCTTTGTTTGATTTTAATAAAAAAAAACATTTAGTTAATTCAATGTATGAATGAATGAATGCAGGGATCAATCAGATACCTTTCCTTTTACATAATATTTCAATTCCAAGTCTTCAAGTCTTTTAAGCATGTTGAAAGCTCAAAACCAATCTTGAATCAAAGACTTCTAAACTTCATAAAGCTCCCCCTGTATCCAACAACTTATATAGTTCATATGCCAACATGACTCAACTTACAACTTTTCCATGTATCAATTCTAGCATGATAAATATTTAATTTTTGTAAAATAATTTAAGATGATTAACATGATTTTGATGTTATGTCATTGACTATTTGACAATTAATTTCAACTAGAAGTAGTTATGTTTGACTTAACTTAAAATGTAACTTTTAATATTTTTACATGACATTGTCCATCCAATCTCAATTGAAAATGAGATTAATTAACCTTATGTTGAATTGAATGCTATTTTTGGTTTAGAAATGTATTTGTGTGATAATATATTGAATGACAAGGCTTTTTACATGGTATTGTCCAACCTATCTTAAGGAAAAATGAGATTAACCTTATGTTTAATTGAATACTAGTTTAATTAAGAAATGTGTTTGATATAAATCAGTCGGTTTCAAAATTCTGAAGTGAAATTAAGATTGCTAGACCAATTTGTTGATGAACTTTGGCAATGGTTAAGTAGCATATATAAATATGGCTTGGGCATTTCTTCTCCTATATGTTTGTAATCTATATGCTCTCATAGATATAGTAAGCAAGCCTTAGATGTCATCATTGTTGGCATTCTTAATGTTATTTGGCACATTTGGAGGAGTAGAAATCAGATACGTGTTGATGACAATATGATTCTAGTGAGATTTTTGAAGTCTTCAATAATGTCAGTTGTGAATTTATCTGGTAATATCTCCAAAAGGTACTATGTTTCCATCAGTGGAGGTGACTTATTTTAATGTTTTTCAACATGCAAATTCACTATAGTAAGGAACCTCGTCTTATATATACAGGTGATTGGTGATCCTCTTGGTGCCAACCTAGTTGGAATTACTATGATGCTTTAGAAATCCTAGCCTTTTATTAAAAATTAAGAAATGTATAATTATAACCAAGAAAAAAAATAAATGTATATTTTTTTGTGTTAGGATATTGAATGCCAAGGCTTTTTGTGTAATCTTTATTAACAACTTTTTCATTATTTTCGTATTTTATTCATTGTGCAATCAATTTCTAACAAATGTTTTCTTGATTTCTATTTTTTATACATTTATTGATGTAGTGGACGCCAAGCTTTGAGAAAGCGACTTGAAGAGGTATACAAATACTTTTTTTATTGTATATTTAGATATAGAATTTTATGAAAGAATGTAACTGAAAGGAGGATATGAAATACCATGTTGGCTTTTTAGCTAGAGTAAATTTAAAATTTTATTTTAATCCCAATAGGTAATATATTTCTTAAATGTGCTAAATGAAAATTTCAATAAAGTAGGTGGTAGTATACTAAAATATAAGGACAAAAAAGGTATTTAAGAGTGCACACGCTCGCAGACACACACACATATATATAAGGGAATGCTAATATTCATCCTAGTTGGTGTGTATTAGTATTTAATACAAAAAATTGGACTAAAAAACCAGTCAATCTTTTGTTTTTTAAAATTTAATTCAAGAATATTATCATACTTTTTTATATAAATTAAAAAATAAAAATATTTCTTGTATATAGGATAGAATCGCAAAAAAATATGAGATAAAAATAGATGTTATTTTTATTTTGTAAATTAAATGATAAAATACTATAATATCCTTAAATTAAATTTTGGAAAATAGAACAACCAATGATTTCATAGTCCAAAATATTTTGTGTTGAATGCTAATAGACTAAAATTAGGATGAATATTAGCATTCCCCATATATAACTCATTTCTTTTTCTTTCTTCATGATCTTTTCAACTATGATTTCTTTCAAAATATCAATGTATTTATTTTGTGTGCTTTAATATATACTTTTCTTACATCAATAAACAATCAACAAAAAAAAAAGATTCACCAAAAAATTATAAATTAGTCAACACCTTTCTAATTTTTATATTTTATAGTGGCAGAAAAAAAAAATTGTTTCATATTCTATTTGATTCTTTCCTCATATTTTCTTATGTTGCTGTTATCATAATTATATGATGATAACAACATATTTATTTTATATTTTAAAAAAATAGTTTGACGATAGAGTAAATTTTATATGTGCTATATTAAAATGATTTTTTTACAATATAAATTTTTTTCAAATATGAAGAAAATTTAATTATTCTATTCAAGAAGAAAATAGAACCAAGCAAATTCAATTGCTATATATTTGACTTCACCTAGTGGAATAAAGCTTTGTTATTGTTGTTTTTTCAATTACTCTATTGAAACACATTGTTAATATCTAAAGTATATTTAATTTTACCCTTTGTTATTTTGGTTATCATCTATATTTCAGCTTGGTTATGATCTTAAGGAAGATGAAGCTGATAGCGTGTTTTGGCAATTCAAAGCAATGGCTGAGAAAAAAAAGGTTAAGAACTTCTAATTTTCTTCCCTCCATATAATTTTATTTTGTGTGTGTTTCTATGTGTGAACATATCAATTGAGAACTTTTTTAGTTTTGTGAAGTGTGAACTATAAATTTGGATCATTCAACTATACATGAATGATCAAGAATAAAAGTTAGTAAGTGATAACATGACCACTAAAAAATCATGTGCATTTTTCTTTTAATCTTGATCATCCTTTTATTATAAGCAAAGATTTATTATTATAAGTTTTTCAACCTCAGCGCAACATGTGCAAGAAGTCGAAACATAACGTATAATACAAAATTTCCAATTTAGCCCAACCCCACCTATACACAAAACCAACCATCTTTAAGATTGATCATTCAAATATGATAAGATATCAAAATGTTAATTAAAAAATTTAGGTCCATGTTGGTATATTTAGAATAGAATACAGATAACATTTTATTGTTGCATCCATTTTCACTATTTATATGCCAAAGTTAATTTATAGCACATAATAACTCTAATAGAATTCCAACATACTATCTAATACACTCTTTTTAATGTAATTTTATTATTGATTAAATTTTATTAAAATCACATAATTATATACGTCTTTTTTGAGTAAAAATGGAATTAAAAACTAGAAACCATGAGGAAAAATAATGGAAGAAGTATTAGCATGAAGAGAAATAGTTATAAACTTTGAAACTATATTGAAAATCCTATAAAAAGAAACTTCACTAGCTAGACTATATTTAACTACGACATTAAACACTTGATTTACTTATGTAAGTAACGAGGATCTACCCATAATTTTTTAATTGGTAAACTTTAACTAAAACTAGAAGATGTTATTTTTTAGATGTGTTAAAATACATGTTACTAACATTCCTTTATTTCTTATTTTGTATTTAATCTAAAAAAAGTCAATGTTAGGCATACCTTTGACAACCTCTTAAACATGGCCTACCTACCAATAATCTCTTAAAAACTACTTTTTTATCTTGAGATCAATGGGTTCATGTTATCTATGATTTTCTAATTTTATTTTGTGCTTACTTAACCATTGGGCGTTGAAGTATAACCCTTTTTAAGCAAAACAATTTTAATGACAACAAATTTTTAAGAAGCAAGTTCTAGGTTATTTAGACTTGTGCTACTAATGGTTAATGTGTCTTTAGTGTTTTTAAAAGACAAAATTTAATCAAGAAGCATGGAGAAAGGTCTAAAGCATTAGCCTATAGTAAAGGTACCTCAAGTCTAAAGATTGTCCAACTTTAGAAGAAATATACTACTAGCAGAACGTTAATCATGAGTTCTTTGTCAATGTGTCCAAAGTTGCAGATAACTAAAAGCATGATTTTGGAGATAACTTTAGTCAAAGGATATATACTAGAAGCTACACATGACTAAGGGATCATTAGACGATGCACTACAAAAGAGAATAGTGTAGACCGAAGTGTCTACATAGTTCAGAAGCACGCATCTGAAGTTATAAGGAAGACGCCATGAAACAATGTACTTAGGTACTATCAAACTATAAGTCTTGAGAAAAGGAGTCTTGAGAAAATTGCACCTATTTGAATAAGACTTACCTGTAGAAGACTTATCTTTGAAGTAGCATAAACTCATGACTATGCTAGAGAAAACAAAAGTCGCGAGCCACTAACAACAACAAGCACCAATGAACATAATTTCAAATTTAAAAGTATGCAACCTTTTCTAACTAAGAATAAGTAGAACCACTTCTTCTTCCTCCTCTTCCACTTCCTCTTCTTCTTCTTCTTCTTCTTCTTCTTCTTCTTCTTCTTCTTCTTCTTCTTCATGGAGACGAAGTCAAAATATCTTATTGAATGAAGTGCAAATTGAAAATCATGTTTTTTCGAATTTGAATTCGTAGAAAAATGTGACTAATGTGGTTGCAATTACAGAAAATACTCCAAAATTATTATCATTATGGCTTCAAACACAGTCTCACCATATTTTAAAAACCGTATGCCATAGGAAGCAATTGAACTCACTCATAAGGAAAAGGTCTTATTCTGAATTGTGATGGAGATGAAGGAAAGAATGTATGACATTATATGTTTTATTTTAAGAAACAAGATAACAAAGGGAAATGTACTAAGGTTTTGCAACTTCAACTCGCCATTAGTGCATTTGATTATAACACATGTTAATGGGAGGTATTTTGCGATGTTGGAAAGGAATAAGAAAGAAAAGAATTGAAAATGAAATTGGATGCTATTTATTTATTGTATGCAATACCAATTTGGGTGCCCCTTCATGTGGGTGTGCCAAGATCCTAAAAGTGTTATTCGTGTAGTATTCATAGTAGCTTGCACCAACAAACATTTTTGATGTTACACCTTGTATATTATACCAATGCATTTAAGCATTAAACCTTATCCTTAAGTTTCATTCTTCAATGTAGAGAAAGAGGCCATGCTTAACATTTGGTTCTTAAATTGTTAATGTTTTAAGAGGTGTTGAATTTACCATGGGTGTTAAAACTTGTAATCTTGTGTTGTATGCTAAGATATTTTTCATCATACGTGTTTACTTTTTACTATAATTGTAATTGTACTATTATGATATATTATTTGCAAGATATCTACGCATCCATTTTGAAGAAAATATTCTCTTCTTACTTTTCAATTTCAATTTTGGTGTTCTTAGGTTGTAACTGATGTCGACCTCAAAGCATTAGTATCATATAAAGCTTTTCATGCAGAACCTATCTGGAAGCTTGGTGATTTACAAGTATATTTTAATATGCATAATTTAAAACTATATTTTCATGTAATGTCATAACTTTACATGAATTAATATTTACCAATGTAGGTGACTTGTGGAACTATAGGTCCTTCTACAGCAACAGTAAAACTTGTTAATATTGATGGTAGTGCACATGTTGCTTGTTCTATTGGTATAGGAGCAGTGGATTCAACTTACAAGGCCATTAATCTCATTGTGAAGGTTTGTAATTTACAAACATTTTCACTATTAAGTCCTTTTCATTTTAAAAACTTTATCGAACATATTTAAACCTATATAAACATTTAGCCCCTATTGTGACATGATATTGAAAATACTATGAACACACTTCAAATAACCAATAGGGGGTGAATTGGTTAAGACTACCTTTAAAAACTTTTCTTGAAAACAATTTGCAGAATTTAAAACTTGGATCGTATCACTCAATCACCCTTGATCAAAAACAAATTTTTCTTTCAATTTAATATCACCTTGAAATGCATGTAATGACTGAAATGTCTCTTATTGATTGTATATTGATTTTCCAAACAATAGTTATGAAAGATGTACAGATAAATAAACAATCACACAACAATTTATACTGGTTCACCTCACAAACATGGAGGCTACATCCAGTGTCTTCCAACCAGCACTAGGTTAGAGTTTTCACTATATCAAATTATTCTTGTACAAGCACAACAAGTGACAATGTCTATCAACCCTAGAAAAAGATCCTGAATTCTAAAACAGTATTAGAATACAAGTCACAGATCTTGAGAAACCTACTCAAATCTTCAAACCTAGAGAACCCTTCTCTAGAATGCTTTACAAGGAATCAATTTGAAATATTACAACACAACAAAACAAAACTCTTAGAAAATCTCAAAAGAAATGATTCAAGATAAACACTATTTGTGATCCTTCATGTATGAATGAATGAAAACGAAATGAGATTACCACACAATCCAGGTAGTATGAATTCTATTGCTCATAATCAATATCTTGAAAACTTCTTTTCTTTAGCACATATTTTCTAAAACTCAGAAATTAGTTTATTGGACACTTTAGAAAGCTTGGTTTTTCTTTGGTAAGTCACTCAGGTGTATTGAATAATTCGCACAAGTTTTATTTATAAAGAATTGACTTACAAAGGCTTTTAAAAAACTGAATTAACTAATAATAATCGATTAATCTGCTAGTGTAATCGATTATTTGCCATATGTAATCGATCAAAATAACTAAATAATCGATTAAATTGTTCCTCAACAATCTGTAAAAGGATTACAAATAGAATAATCGATTATTTCGCAATGTAATCGATTAAAGCAGAAAAGCAGAATTTTCAAAAAAGCCTATGTAATCGATTACGATAAATGGTAATCGATTAAAATAGAAGTGTATGGTTTTCAAAGATACACTATGTACTCGATTAACTCAATCTTGTAATTGATTAAAGTGTTCTTCATTGCTTTTCAGATTTAGAACAAGAGCATTTTAATCGATTAAAACACTGTGTAATCGATTAAAACAGTAAGTTTTCATTTTCCAAAAACATAGCCATGAGAATCTATTTTCCTTTGAAATCATTTAGTAACTTTCAAGTTTTAATAGCACCTACTTATGCAAATGCAATGAGACATGCAAATAGCAATGCAAGGATCACAAAGCAATCTACTTGAATCAAACTTAAACACATTGCACATGTCTTCATATTTGATTGGGCATGATAAAGCAAAAATTACTTTAAGCTAATCATCAGGCTTCTTCTTCATTCTTGCTTTGATTCTTCTTGCAACTTCCCCTATATCCAACATATATCTTATCTATCGTACAATAATCTAAGAGTTTAATTTCTATGCACTACAAGTTTAAAAAATTTCATACTATCAATCAATAAAAAATCATACTAGGTTCGATTGTTATTAATAATTATTGTAAATAGTCATCAAACATAACATACATCACAATTTAATATTAGTTGACAATGTAAAAATCCTTTATACTTGAGTGCATACACTATTTACTCATAATCTAATCATATTTAAAGACTAAGATTTAAAAAAGGTTAAAAGGTTGTGATAATTTCCCCTTTTATGTAATATTGTAATAGAATTATACGGAAAAATATATAAAGTGCTAGAAGGTTTTCAATATGAAACACTAATCATTTTGTATTACAACATTATTAGTCTTGTTTTTCTTTAAATGTGTCTTCAAAAATTTAAAATCAGTATCATACAAAACTCTCTTGGTTATCCAAATTATTCAACAGGAAGTTTTATGGACTATAAATTATATAGATGTTTTTACATTTCTCGCTTCTACACATTTATTGCAATTTTATATCAAACAAATTTCAAGGACTAAAAAAGGGAGTGAATTGACTTTTCAAAAACATGACCCAAAAAGTTTTTCTAAACCCTCTGAAATATTTTCTTTTAAAATGGTTAGCATAATTGACTAAGATTCTCGGGATGCAGAAAACATGATTATACAATTCTAGTGTTCCTATATGATGCTAATATGATAACATATATGATTCAAAAAATATTAAGCATCTAAAGAAAGAATAAATAGTTAAAGGTTAAAAAAGAGAAGAGGCAAAAGATGTATACAGTTTTGTCATAGACATTGTGACCTACATTTAGTCAGATTTAATCTCCAACAAAACTTGTTGAGATATCACTAACTTTGTAAAATTATTTTACAAACAAACAACAATCAAGATACCTCTTGACATTACCAATAATTTTCTTGAAATTCCTCATGCATAGAACACCTTGTAGAACCCTTTTGAAAAATCCCTTTGAGAGAGTTTCAACTCTTATGGACACAGAGACCCATAGGCAAACAATGAAATCACCTAAATATGTAGCACAACTAACTTAAAATTTCAACTTATTGACATTTATCTATCTTAATTAAGAGAGGAAACCTATTGAGCAGAGTTTGACTTCTATGAAAAATTGTAAATGATTATAGTGTAAAACAATTTTTCTCTCACTTTATGTTTTTTCCTTCATCTTTTAGTAAATTCCATATGTTTTTCCCTTTATCTTTTTGTCATTATGTTATTTTTGTGTTTCTATTACTGATGTAATTGATTATTGTTCCAAATAATCAATTAAACTCAATTAGACTATCTGGATTACAACTATAATCAATGAAATTAATTAAACTTTCATGTAATATATTATTATTGAACCATTTTTTTATAAAAAGGTTTAAGAGACAACAATTTATTAAATTCATTTGAAATTGATTATTAAAAATGAATATTTTTTTCTTATAAACCAATCTCTAGAGCATACAATCAATTATCGTAAGCCACTATCAAAACTGAAGACAAAGAATTGAAAGTCTTCAAGTCTTCCTTCATCATCATCCTTTTCCTTGTTTCACATTCTTTTCATTCTTCATACATCTCTAACTATACTTTGTAGGAACCTACAAAACTTTTGGATTACTCATTGAGTTCAGTTACAGAAGGCATTGGTGTAAATGTCACAGCACACGTTGTAATTTGTAGCGAGAACAATCATACATCTACTTATGCTTTCACTGAAGATGCTAATTATCCAACATTTAGGTATGATAATTCCTTAAGTTTATTATTTAGTCTATCATGTTATTTTAAATCTTATACTTGCACCTCTAATTAATGTATTACATTTATTGTAGTGGGATTGCAGCAGAAATGGATGTTGTTGTTTCCATTGTTAAGGCCTATCTAGTTGCACTAAACAAGTTGTTACGATGCAAGGAATCATTTAGATATGCTTAATGTATTCAATTTTTTTTATTGAAGAGTTTTGAATTTGTATTATTACTAGGGATAATCATTTATATTTCATGGTTACATGGAAAAAATGAGAATAAGGAGTGATGGTGCAAGTTCCACAAATCCATCTAGCATCCCTTATATATACTTTGTACTTGAATAGCAACATGTCAACACTTCGTTCATTCAAATGAAAATTAGTACCATAAGAGCATTTAATATATCTCTATTATTTATTTTCAATTTGTTAAAAAATCCAAAACTAAAAATGTTTTTAATCTAATAAATATTTTTTGTTATATAAACTTTTTTGTTTCCTTTGCCAATAACTTATATCTTGAGAGATGAACCACTACACAAAGTGTTTTTATTGTCTTAAAAGTGTCTTGCCAAAAGGATTGGTCCAAATTCATGTTTTCCAAATTACTAGATTTTTTATACCTAAACTGTAAAATTCTGAATTTGTAGAACTTATACTTTCTCATGTACAAATTGGACAAATTTTTTAGTTTTGTAAAATAAAATAAAAAATAGATTGCTATTCTTGATCCATTGATGTACCTTTCTGTAACTTAAATTATGTAGAGACAAAAAATACAAGAAGGACGATTCAATTGTGGTTTTAAAAAAATTCACACACTTTTTCCCAAAGAACATTATCATTTGATAAAAGAAAATATAAAAGAGTTTTAACACGAATGTGTTAGATGAAAGACTTGAACTGAAATTTTTTAAGTAGAAACTTTCACAAAACAAAATCAAAACTCAAGGTCAGGAAACAAATAAATAAGAAAACATAATAACACAAGATATTGTTTACACTTAGTCACTGCTAGCTTTTCCTAAGTATTGTTTATAGTATCTTTCCAAGTGAATATCCCTGAAAACAATAGGAATACCCATAATAACCAAGAGGTGAGTGAATTGGTTGAAACTTGGTCTTTTAAAATTTATTTGTCAAATCAGAGTTAAGGATTTTAATCACTTTCAAAACCAAGAATGCTTTTACTCAATCAAATTACTCAGCTCAAGAAACCAATAGCTCAAAACAAAACTTGTTAGGTAATGATAATGAAACCAAGAACAAATGAACAAGATGACTTGTAGAGATAGAGATAAAGAAAATTAACACAAGTAATTTATACTGGTTCACTTCACAACAGAAGCTACATCCAGTTTCTTCTAATCAACACTAGATTAGAGTTCCACTATTATAAATTTCTATTCTTACAAGCTTTACAACAACCTTCCTTTATCAACACTAATAAAGAATAGAAATCTAAAACCCTATTAGATTTCTAAAGAGCAAGAACCAGAGAACACTACTCTGTTCTTTCCTAAAGAACACTACTCTAGCCAAAGCTTCAAGAACCCACTTACAATAGCATCAAATAACATAAATTCCAAAACAGAATTACAATCAAAGATTATGGAGAGAAACAACTTGGTGATCCAATGAATGTGATTGCATATGAATTACCAATCAAGGTTGAATAGAAGAAAACAGAATTTCAGAACATGCTCTCCATCAAACTCTTGAAGTTTCTTGCCCAAAAAATCATTCAATAGCTCGTGATGATTAAAGAGTGGGACAAGAAGTTAGAGAACCCAGAAAATCACTTTCAAACTCTTAGAAGGCTTGTGTATGCTCGAAAAATACGAAGTGTTCAAGTTACAAATCAAGCCAAGCCTTCCTTCTATTTATAACAGAATTTTGTAACAACCTGTAATCGATCACATGCACCAAATAATCGATTAGAACGCATATGTAATTGATTAAATTGTCACCTGATCAAAGTGTTCAAGTCATATTTTGGGTTTCAACAACGAGCAAAATAATCGATTAAACTGAGCTGTAATTGATTAAATCAGAAAAGTTTAGTTTCACAAAATTGCTTGTGTAATCAATTACAAATCATGGTAATCGATTAAAGCAGCAATGCAGGCTTTTTCAAATGGCATATGTAATGGATTAAAAATGATGGTAATCGATTATCACAGCAAGACACAAAATACATTTTACACTATGTAATTGATTACAAGAAGTGACTAATCGATTAAAATATTTACTAAAGCTTTCCAGTTTCAAGTAAGAGCCAAATAATCGATTAATCTGATAGGTAATCGATTAAAATGTTCATAGAAGCTTTTCCAGTGTGAAACAAAAATTGAATAATCGATTAAAATGCTATGTAATCAATTAAAATAGTAAAATTATATTTTTCCAAAAATATTTCTCAATTAAATCCTTTTTTAGTAGCTTTGATGTTTTAATGAAAATCATTTAAGCATGTTAATAAGTATGTGATGTTGATTCAAGTGAAGCCAGGCATCAATGAACAAAGATCAAAGGCTCAAGTGTTTTGTGCTTTCAACATGGACAAAATACCAAGAAAAGCTTGAAGATCAATTTGATTAATGTAAAAGGAAGTTTATGATCTGATAATCCAATTGAGCATATCATGCATGAATCATTCATCTAGGATTGTTAGATTAAAAGGATTTAAATAAAGGTAGGTTATAAGTAAGGTTTTCAACTAGCAAAGTTTTTGGAAAAATGAATCCTTACTGCATTAATCGATTACAAGCTAATGACATCGATTATTTTGTTCTTCGTGCCTTTAGAAAACAAATCATGATCATTGTAATCGATTACATATCGGATTAATAGATTACTCAGGCTTTTTATGAAAGATGAAACTCTCTGACTTAATCGATTACAGAAATCGGTAATCGATTACATGCATGCTTAGGAAAACACAGCCTACTGTCTTAATCGATTACGCATCGTGATAATCGATTACAAAGTGCATTTAGAAAATCATGCCTGACTGGTTTAATCGATTACTTCACGGAATAATCGATTATATTGTTCATAGCTCAAACCCAGAACTCATTAGGAGCATTTTAATCGATTACAGTCTTGGATTAATCGATTACATATGCTAAATAATCGATTACTAGAGCGGGTTTAATCGATTATTTCAGTTAGAAAGTTGTTATAAATAGAACCCATTATTATGAGGTTTGTAACTTTTGATATTTTCGAATTCTGGGCAATCACAAACCTTCTTGAGCTTTCATTAGTGAATTTTCTGAGTTACTAAACACTCTTAGGCTTCACAAATTCATATGATTGTTTGATTCAAGAGTGTAAAGCATCATTGTTCATCAAAGCATAAGGAAAGGAATGCATTGAGTTAGTAATCTGTCATTCAACCTGTTGAATCATTCATGTGCATGAATTCTTGGATTATCAGGTGATATCTTTCCTTATTCTTTGAAGGTGTAAAACTGTTATTTGAATTTCTGTAAAGATTAGTCTATTGTAAATGGGTTTCTTGCAAGGTTAGAG
>PYAF01002451.1:120759-142010 GCA_007407185.1 Glycine tomentella
TAAGGAAAGGAATGCATTGAGTTAGTAATCTGTCATTCAACCTGTTGAATCATTCATGTGCATGAATTCTTGGATTATCAGGTGATATCTTTCCTTATTCTTTGAAGGTGTAAAACTGTTATTTGAATTTCTGTAAAGATTAGTCTATTGTAAATGGGTTTCTTGCAAGGTTAGAGATAGTGTTTCTCTAAGGACAGCTAAGTAGTGTTCTCAGTGTGGGTTTTGGTCTCTAAGGGTCTAATAGTGTTTTAGACTTCTGAACTTTATCTAGAGTTGATAAAGAGAGGCTTGTAATTGCTTGTAAGAATATTTTTGCAATAGTGGAACTTTACTCTAGTGTTGAGTGGAAGAACTGGATGTAGCTTCATAGTGTTTGAAGTGAACCAGTATAAAAATCCGTGGCTAATCTTTCTTCTCATCTATTCATCTCTTAATTGCTTTGTTTGTGAATCAATTTCATTGCACAGAAAGTTATACTCTGTTTTCTATTCTTCTTGAAAAAGGAATTTGATTGAATATTGATTCTTGGTTTTGAAACAATTTTTAAAGTGATAAAGATCCTGTGGAAAAACTCTGATTTGAAATTTTAATTTACCAAGGTTCAACCAATTCACCCCCCTCTTGGTTGTGTTGAAGTATTCCATTCATTTTCATGTGAATGCAATACAAGGATCAAAAGGTTTCCTTCTCCTACACTTCATTTGAATTACAATCTTCAAGGCATGTGAAAAGCTCAAAACTGTCTTCTAAGTCTTAGGCTTCATTCTTCATGTTGCTCCCCCTATATTCAACAATCACTAAGTATTTCTTCCTACAGAGGTTTTCTAGATCTAAATAAATCAATAGAATTGTTTAAGGTTGGGTTCAAATAGACTTAAGAAAATGTTTTACAGACAAATATACAAGGTTAACCTAACTGAAATAGCAAATATCACACCAGTAGGGGGTTCAATAGTGTGTTAGATAAATATGAAAATCGTCTTGCAAAGAATATGGTTTTCACAAGCAGATAAGGTTTGGGATTAGAAGGAGGTTGTTTCTTAGGTTTCCATGCTTGGTCTGAAGGCTTAGGATGAGATGGTGGTGGAGATGTGTCTTTTATTTTGGTAAGGATTTTAGATCTGGGTTGGCTAGGTTTAGTTAGAGGGGTGGATTTGGGCTTGGTTTAGGTTGAGCTTGCACTGTGTCTTTTGAGATGTACAACAAGACTTGATCAACAGGTTGTTCTTGAATGCCCAACATTTGACCAACCCACAAACTGCGGCTCTTCCTTGGGCTCCTTCTTCAACTTGCACTTAATATGCTTCTGAGTGGAATATCATGGAAATTTTTCAGCAACCCTTATTTTTACAAAAGTCACTCTTTTGAGTTGTATCGCTCCAACATACATTTCCATCTTAGACACATCAACTCTAGTGTTTCTCATGATCTGAGTGAAAAGCATACCAAAAGGAGCACGATTCTTCTTGTCCTTTGGATTAAACTTGTCTTGAATGCTTGGAGCCATTTGAAAATGTTAGATCAAAACTTGAAGCCCTTAGTTTTAGTTTTGGTTTTATAATTTTGCAATGCCACACATGTAACACCCTGACAAAAATTACAACTTAGGATGACAGAGAAAACTCTATGTTGTGTCATTTATGCATGTGTGTATTTAATTGTAGTGATTATATGTTTTTCATTATTTATTTGCATGCATTATATATATGTATATGTATACGATTAGTTTAGTGAAGCTTAACAGAGAAATAGAAACTATCTGAGCTAGATTTCCATATGTGCAAGAATTGCATTGCGCACTGAGTCGTAGTGTAATTTGTCTCTATGTGAGTAGACTCTGTGTGAGGTTTACTCTGAGAACACATATTTTTGAGGAGGTTAGCACAATAATTGAGGAAGCTAGGGAATTTATCTAGACATTTAAGATAGGATTTACCAATTTTGGGGAAAGCAGTTTTTACCATTTTTTCTTATGCCTACTTTATCCATTTTTGGCTATAAATTCAAAACCCAAAACACCCACTTATAGCACCATTTGGCACATCAAACATGGCCATCAAATGGTCATTCATACTTGTCAAATTGACCTTATGAATAGAATTAGGATTTACCTCATCATTTCTCAACATTTTCATCTTTTTCCAAACTTTATTTTCTAGAGACTTCTTCTCTCAATGCTTTGGTAAGAAACTCCTAAAACTCTTTTTTCTTCTCATTTATTCATCATTTTCGTGCAAAGCTCTTATGTTTAGGTTTCAAATTTTTTTCATCCTTTGTAAGCTTGAGACTTCAAGATCTAATCTTTTTTTCCTTGATCATTTTGTGGAAGCTTCATTTAAGGTAAGGGGAGTCCTTTTCACTTCTTAAACCCTAACCTTATTGTCTTTGGAAGCTAGGCTTCATTACATGTTGTTGTGATGTTTACAATTTCCTATTTGCTGCCATGTTTGGAACTGGATGATATGTTTTTTATGGAATATTTAGGGTTAAAAATGATTTCTTTGAGTGTCAAAACATGGAATTATCCTTAAAAATAAGTTTTTAAGGTTTGAAAATGTAGGATAGCATAGAAGATTCATGAAAAACCAATTCCTCGAGCACCTAGAACACTGAAAATAAGCTATGAGCGAAACTTTATAAATATAAGTGGCAAAATAATTTTAGAGAGTAGACAACTTAAAATTGGAAACCATGCCTATGGATGAATTACCTTAGAATTATTTATTTTCTGGAACTATCGATTTTATTGCTATAGTATTGCTGAGATAAATGCACATATATTTATTATTATTGTTATTGAATGATAAGCCCAACAAAGTGTGAACTCCGACAATTATATATGTGGCATGCAAATTTATTTTCTATTATATATATGTCTACATATTGGCATTTTTATTTGTATGCATTGTGGTTTGGGTCCGGGGGTGTCTGACACTCGGCAAATTGTTTGTTCATGTTTGTTAGATGGCTATCATTACAGTCGTTATGTTATCTAATTGTTTTGTATGACAAGTGGTTTTACCACTTAAGGGGCCATGATTGGTTCCTTGATAATAGTATGTAGGCCCGAGCTTCGTCTCTCTTTCTTGTTTGTTTGTTTGTATGAGATTGTTGATGCACGTGGGATGAGGGCTACATGCACGATGCAGTTGCAACAATCAAAAGGATTGGATAGACATTAAAAAACCAGTGGTTCTATTTCTTTTGTGAGAAGGTGAGGTTACATTGAGAAAGTGGATGATGGACGGAGATGCACCTAGGGGAATTAGAGAGTGATGACTACTCGACATTTGGTGCACTCATTTGGCGTTGGTAACTCACAGGCCTCACTTTGCTACTCCTGACGAGCTCTGAGACTATGCTTTTTGAGTTGGGAGTTTGGGGATCAGTGTATGATGTATCTGTATGTTGCGATTGAAAGTAAGTATGCACATTCCATGACATTCATGGAACATGTTCATGAGGGTTTAGAAACAAATTTTTTTTTTGTTCTTCAATGTAGAACCCGTAACACCTTACAGTCCTCATGAAACTTGTTTAGAATCTACTTATTAAAATGGGTTTTAGAAATACCTTTTTGATCACTTGAAAGTCTTCAAAAGGATGATTCCCTCCAATGGTGATCAGCAAGATTGTACCTTGAATGCTTGAGAGAACTCATTCTCTTTCTTGATCCTCATTCACTTGGTTGCTTGCTAGGCAATGGCAAGGTGTAGGCTTCAAGTGTTTGGTTTATTTCTCAAGACAAAAATGGTGTCTTAAGGTTAGGTAAGGTTGCAACAATGGAGGAGAGAAGATGATGAAGAAGAAAGAGAAAAACAAGAACTTTGGTTCTTGAAAGAGCATTAGCACATAACAAAAGAGTGAAGTGTTATTTATCCTAGGAGCATATTATCTTGTAATCTTATTATTAGGATTAGAATCCTAACTCAATCACTCAAAATCAGCCCAAGGATCTATAAATTCGAAATTCAACCTTTCATCATCATATCCCTTTGGTTGTTGCTTTATCTATTTTATTTAAATTAGTAATTCAAATATAAAAGTTGTTGGAAGAAACATTATCCAATATTTATTGGATATAGTTTTGGATAATTCACACTTATCCTTACAACCTAACACCTCTTGAATTCAAAATTCAAATTTAAATTTCAAACTTCAAATTTTAATTCAAATTCAATCTTTGTCCTAGTTCATAATTTAAATTTGAATTCAAATTCAAAATTTCAAATTTCAAAATTCAAAATTCAAATTCAAATTTTGAATTTGCCCAAAACTCATTTTGGTCAATTCAACTTCTTGACATACTAGGACTCATGGCCTATTGGGCTTTTTAACACATTTAGGCCTATTAGTGTAGAAACCGTTTTCTCACTAATAGCCCAAATGGGGGGCATGCTTTAATTGGACTTGGAGTCCAACTCCAAACTAATAACACCTTTAGTCTTGAAAAATCCGATAACTATTATTGGTCCAAACTTGCTAATTATTAAGCAATCAAGAACAACCTTTTGTGTGTGACCCATTAGGCCCAATTAGTCACTGACATAAATGAACTTGGACCAATTAAACTCCTTTGATAGGCCCAATTAATTTAATGACCACATAAGATACTAGCAATGCTTTGCAGCCCTATAATGAATTGATTTGATCAAGTGAGTCTAACTTTCTGATTTGTATATCGTGCTGACACCATCCCTCATATCGTCATTCACGTTTAGTTGAGCAAGATAGACTATCATCTCTCTTAGTTGACTAAATATATCTTTTCACAGAACTAAGAATCTTCTTTTATTGACTCTATGATGGATCATGACTCCTCATGATCTTTTACTATGCATAGATTCCCGAGTCAACTAGAAGTCATCCAAGCCCTATTGGTCATATGAACGTCTAATCCCTTGTAGGGACTATGAGTTCTTTCGGCATGTCCCTCTTCACTCATGTATTCAAGTCATACCAAGAGTACATTGTTCTCCTCATTTTCAGGCAGATAGAGTTGTACAATCAAAGTATAACCCTAGGACATAGTGTTCGATGACATCCTCAAGTCTAGGATGATTCGCACTACCAAACGATGAGAGACTTTATAAATCAAATAATACTTAAAGAATCCTTGTGGAGTCTCTCGGCGGGTCAGTTTGACGCCATCTGTTCTCGAACAGATCCATTCACGATATCAGCTAAGGCATCATCATGCCTGCATTCCATGAGGTCTCCACCTTGTATCTCTATACAAGTAGAAGATGTCGTACTAGGACTAGGAACTCATTTTAGGTAATAGACATTTAGTGTCCTCAAGTCCTCACGATCATGATCCCTATCATTGATCCTCGAGAGAACACCTGTTCTATTCCTAGGGCCTTTATCTTAAAAGCATATTACTATAAAATATAGGCAAGACATAAATATGATAAAGATAAAGTATGCTCAAATTTATTAACCATGAAATACTAAATAGCAAGAGGAGTTCATCTAATGAAACAGATTGTCTCTAGGACACCTACATACTAACAATCGCTCACTTGGCCTAGAGGCAATCAAATCAACGTGTCAAACCTAAAGACTCATAATGACTATCATGCTTTCTATGAGAAAGACCCTTCGTAAGAGAATCGGTCAAATCAGCTTGGTATAGGCTCGTAATGCTCAAAGCATACGAGACATCTGGTCTTGCACATAGCATGTCGTACATGATGGTTCCAATTGCAGATGCATATGGAATCCTCTCCATGAGTTTCCTTTCAACTGGTGTGTTAGGTAAAATGGGCCTGGCCCGACGGGTTAGCCCATTTAGCCCACAAAAAAAGTGGGATGGGCTAACACTGTCAACCCACTTAATTAAATGGGTCGGGTCAACTCGACCCATTAAAATCACAAGCTAAAGTTGGGCCACAGCCGGGCTAGCCCACTGGGCCAATGACTAAAGTGCAATTTCAAGTATGAAGAGTGAAGAGATATTAAGAGAAGAAAGAATGAACGAGGTTGAGAGTAAGATGCAGAGAGTAAGTGCAGTGTGCAAAAAGAGTAAAAACAAAGAACTAGAGAAGTGGAGAGTAAGCGTATGGCTGCACGGTCGCACCCGCAGTCCCACTGAGGCGCTCCCCCGTCTCCGTTTCTGGTCCGCTTCGACACTCTTGTGACTGGTGACTTCCCCGTGAGTCGTGACAATTGTGGTCATGGCCTCCCTCCTAGCGACCAGCATCAAGGTCAAAATGGTTTATGATTTAAACTCTTCCCATTTATCCAGCGTAATCCATGACTGTAATTTCTCTATATATAAAATTCAAAATACCGGAGGGAAGAAAGAAAGCTCGTAGATAAAATAAGGAAGCCCTTAATTGAACTCAACTCAACATAACACTTTTTTTCTCTGATCTCTCCACTCTCTCCGATCCGCAATCTCTCTTCCAAAATGAACCAAACCATAGTCACCAACTTCGAAAAGCCAATAGGCTGTTAGTCTCCATCGGTTCAAGTACCTATCTTTCTCTACTCACTTTTCTGCTATTTAATTTCTTTCATTTCAATTTTTGTACCTAATTTGACTTAAAATCACTGTGTTAGAAATAATCATTGGTCGATCTACTACTTTACTCGCTCTTTTTTTCTGTTTGTGTGTGTGTGTTCTCTCTCAGTTTTGGTGATTCATTGCGACTTGTATAGGTTTTGGCTCTAGTTGTCTGGTTTTGTTCTTTGGGAATGTGTTGATTGGGTGAATTGGTTGTGTATTTCTTGTTGTTAATTGTGGTAATTGGCTTTTAATGCATACAATTGTGACCTAATGTGAGGGAAAAGTTAAACACAACAAATAAATAACAAATTACTAGTTTTTTTAAAATAAGAAATATGTGTCGCAGTTCTAGGAATTCAGAGAATGTTAGTTTTGTTTTACTGAATGATGGAGTTTAGTCGATTGTTCTTTTCTTTCTATTTTTTCGGTGGTAATTAAGACTGCTAAAGAAGCCATTGGAAATTAATTACCAAATGTTTTATTCTGCATTTATGGCTTATTTAATGTGTTTGTCTCAATTAGTTTATTTTGTGTTCTTAAAAGCTTATGATGAAAATGATGAGTGAAAGTTTGATTGAGAAGCTATTTTTGTGTAGAAATTAAGCAAAGCCTGATTAGACTTGGTACATTTCTAGAATTGCATTTTGTGTATGATTATGTGTTTGTGTTTTCTGCTTCGTGAAAGTTTCTGTTTACTGTTATTATTTGCATTCATTGTAAGCTTAGGTTTCAAGCTTTAGAAGTTTCAGCTATTTTTTTTGTTTTCTCCTAAAATGTAGGATTACTGTTATTGATGATGTGCTCTCAAGCATGATTGGGTTTAAGGGCGTTACATCATTAATTTTTAGCATAATTTAATTACACTTGTATTATTTTTATAATTTTTTTGTCTTTTTTTTTATTTTTTAGTTTTTTTAAATTTTAAGGTGGGTTGGCCCACCAACCCACCTTAAAGTGGGGCGGGCTAGCATTGATAGCCCACGTTGTAAAGTGGGCCAGCCTGACCCACCCCATTTTTTGGTGGGCTAGGGCCAGCCCAACCCATTTTTGGTGGGTTGGTCCATTTTGCCATCCCTAGTCTTAGGAAACATAGCCTTAGAAAGGCGAATGCCATGACTGACATGAAGAAAACCTATTTTTGACCCATCCATGCTAAACCTCTTTAGCATCTTATCTATGTACATGGATTAGGATAATCCCAAAAACCTCTTGGATCTATCTCTATAGATATGGATACCATTATATAGGTTGCCTCTCCCATATCCTTCATGGTGAAGTTCTCTGA
This sequence comes from Glycine tomentella, assembly GCA_007407185.1. Lineage (NCBI taxonomy): Eukaryota > Viridiplantae > Streptophyta > Magnoliopsida > Fabales > Fabaceae > Glycine > Glycine tomentella. Next base: position 128,559 of record PYAF01002451.1, read on the forward strand.
CAACCAAATCTTCGTCGATTGCAACACGGGAATGTCATTTCCAATGAGCAATATGTCATCTACATATAGCACAACGAAAACAACATTGCTCCCACTAACCTTCTTGTAAACACATGGTTCATCTTCATTCTTGATAAAATTGTTACCTCTAACAACTTCATCAAAACGAAGATTCCAGCTCCTGGAAGCTTGCTTAAGCCCATAAATTGACTTATGAAGTTTGAATATCATATGCTCTTGACCTTTGGATTCAAAAGCTTCAAGTTGTGTCATATACACTTCCTCCTTCATAATCATGATATGTAACTATAGCTAGCATGATCCTAATAGATTTGATCATGGCAACAGACGAGAAGGTTTCCTCAAAGTCAATTCATTGCCTTTGACGATAACCCTTCACTACCAACCTAGCTTTATAGGTGTGGATGTTGCCATCAGCATCAATCTTCCACTTGAAGACCCACTTACACCCAATAGAAACTATTCCCTTAGGTGGTGGAATGAATGTCCATACCTTGCTCTAATGCATCGAATCTATCTCAGACTCTATTGCTTCTTGCCATTCTGAGGAGTCAACATCCTTGAACGCCTCAGTGTAGGAAGTAGGTTCATCATCCTCAACAGTTTGTTGATTCTCAATCACAAAGTCGTACCTCTCAAGTGGATGATTTACCCTAGCACTCCTATGGGGCTGGGTGTTTACAGCCTCTAGTTGAGGCATCGCCTGATCAATAGACTCGTGCTCTATTATATGTTCCTGTAGGAATTGATTTTCTTCAAGTTCTACCTTACTCCCGCTATCTGCTTGAGAGAGTAGATCCTCCTGAAGAAAGGTAGCATTCTTGGACACAAACACCTTTTGGTCCTTATGGCAGTAAAAGTAGTATCCCTTAGTTTCTTTGGGATAGCCTACAAAGTAGCATAAAGGGATCCTAACCCCTAACTTGTCAGGTGCTAGGGTCTTGACATAAGCTGGACAACCCCACACCTTGAGCTAACTCAAGTTAGGCTTCCTGCCCCTCCATATCTGATATTGAGTAATTAGAACAAATTTGGACGGAACACCATTAACAAGGTTTACTGTCGTATCAAGGGAGAATCCCCAAAATGATTTTGGGAGCTTCGCACTGTTAGATACAAGGGGAGCTTGAAGAGAATCAAGATGTTGAGGATCTAAATCTTGGATAAGTTTTAACTTTTATATGCCATTTAATTGAAGGCATATGTAATTCTTAGATGGATAAGAGTTCATCCATTGATCCTTTGCATTGCATAAACTCATTCATTGGCTTGCATTCATAGTTTTACAAAAGGTATATGATCTATGGAAAAGATTTAAAGTATTCATGATTGCATTGAAAAAGCCAAAGTGTTCAAAGCTTGTTTTGAAAAAACAATTTCGTACTGTTTTAATCGATTACCAGCTAATGGTAATCTATTACTTAAGCTTTGAAGAACATATTAATCAATTACAACTATACGATAATCGATTACTCTTCACAAATCATAGTTAAAGTCTTCCTGTGATAATCGATTACGATATGGTGGTAATTGATTACTTGGCTTGTTTTTGAAACAAGACTTTCTGTGTTAATCGATTACATGGCGGTTTAATCAATTATTTTGCTCATATATCTTTTTCCATAAAGTTGAAGAACATTTTAATCGATTAATTTGTTTTTAATCGATTACATTAGTGGTTTTAATAAGTTACATTGACGATTTAATCGATTACATTCAGTTACAAAAGTCTGTTATAAGTAGTTGTTGGGTCTTTTGAAAATCACAACACAATACTCTACGAAATTTTCATTGTTTTCAAAATCCTTCTGAAAGTGAGAAATGGTATTCTAAGTTCTGAAACTCTTGTCCCACAAATTGTAAATCTTCATTGTGCACTGAAAGATTTCTTCTTGGGCAAGATTTTAAAAGAAGTGTTTGGAGAAGAGTTCTAAAACTTGTTTTCAAATCTGATTGGTAAACCATATTCATTCATATTCATTGGATCATCAAGTTGTCTCTCTCCATTAACTTTGATTGTAAATTTGTTTTTGGTTGTTTGTAACTATTACAAAAGTGTATTAAAGCTTTTCTAGAGTAGAGTTCTCTAGGGGAAGAGAAGAGAAGGGTTTATCTTTGTCTTAGTCACTAGGATTCTAAAAGGGTTTTAGATTTATGTTCTTAATCTAGGGTTGATTAAGGGTGATTGTTGTAAGCTTGTAAGAACTGAATTTTGTGAATAGTGGAACTCTAACCAAGTTTTGGTTAGAAGAAACTGGATGTAGCTTCTTTTGTTGAGAGGTGAACCAGTATAAGTTCTTGTGTTGATTACTTTCTTTATTCTCTTGTTATCATCTTAATATGTGATTATTTTGGTGAAATCTCATTACTCAACAAGTGAAGGTTTTAGTAATTGTATTCTTGAGCTAAGAGGTTTGATTGTTTGAAGCATTCTTGATTTAATTGTGATATCTTTCCTATTACTCAAATTCTTAAAGAAATTTTAAAAGGTCAATTTTGAACCAATTCACCCCCTTCTTGGTTATTGTGTGTGTTCATATTGTTTCAATTGGTATCAAGAGAGGGTTGTTGAGTGTTATTTAAGATCACTATCTTTTTTAAGAAAGAAAATGAATATCACACATATTACCTTCAAAGAGGGTACCTCCCTCAATCGTCCTCCAATGTTTAAAGGAGAGAATTTCAGTTTTTGGAAAAACAGAATGTAGATATTCATCCAATCAAATGACCCTAGTGCATGGAATGCAATAGAAAAAGGTCATTTGGTTCCTATCAAAATTATTGGTAATGATATGATTCCCAAATAATGGGATGAGATGACAGATGTAGAAAAGAGAGTTGTTTAATATGATTTTAAAGCTAAGAACATGATTACTTCTGCACTTTCTTCTGATGAATTCTTTAGAATTGTTAGGTGTAAAAGCGAAAAGGAGATGTGAGAGATATTAGAAGTCACTCATGAAGGGACAGATGAAGTCAGAAGATCAAGGAAGCATGCCTTGATTCATGAGTATGAAATGATCAAGATGAACACCACAGAAAACATATCTCAGCTCTAAACAAGATTCACTCTCATTGTAAATCATCTTCTTGGTCTTGGGAAGATATTTGATGCTGATGAGTTAAAAATCAAAATCTTGAAATGTCTAACAAGACCATGGCAACCAAAGGTGACAACAGTCAAGGAACCAAAAGATCTATCCAAGATTTCCATGGTTGGATTATTTGGTAAGCTTCTTGAGTATGAATTAGAAATGTCTCAACTAACACATGCAGAAGATACAGATAAGAAACACAAAAGCATAGCCTTGAAAGTTGCACCTTCCAATGTGGATAAAGGAAAAGACTCAAGTGAAGAAGATGGTGATGAGAATCTGAACCTAATAGTCAAAAGATTCAGCAAGTTCATGAGAAAGAACAACAACAGAAAGTTCACAGTTCAACAACAACAACAACAAAAAGAGTGACAACGACAACACCAACTTCACCTGTTTCGAATGTGGTAAGCAAGGCCACATCAAATCTGAATGTCATATTTTCTTAAAGAAGCAATTAGGTGAAAAGAAGGCAAAGAAAGATGGAAAATCAAAGAAAGCCTACATAGCATGGGAAGACAACGACTCAACAACTTCTGAATCATCAAGGGAGAATGAAAAAGCTAATGTATGCCTCAATTCTACAATAAGTGAAGATGAAGAAGTCTCAAGTGCTGAAACAAAGGTAAATCCTGAATTTGATCAAATTGTTGATATTTTCCATGAGATGCATCAAGAGGCTCAAAAGCTTGCAAAATCCAACAATAGGCTGAAAGGAAATCTTAGATGGCATGTCACCAAACTTGCAACATTGCAAACTGAAATTTGTAAGTTGAAAGAAGAAAATGAAAAACTTTTTTCAAGCTACAAAGCTAATAGATGTGTGTGTGCCTCTTCTTCATCAAATGTAGACAAATCTATAGAGGAAAATTCTATTACTTTCAGAAAATTCTTACTTAGTAGATCTTTTCAAAAGATTCTATAGAGGAAAATGCAGTCTAGATCAAATGCTAAGTGTACAAAAATATGTTGGAGATACCTCTGGTTTGAGTTACAAACATCAAGAAAACCTTTTGTAAAACCCAAGTTTGTACCACCAAAATAGAAGAATCAAAGAGCCTTTTCAAAAACAAAGCACAAACAAATGACTTATTTTGAAAGAGCATCAAAATCTGTGACTTGTAACAACTGCATGAAGAAAGGTCACACATCTCATAGGTGTTATGCTAGAAGATTCTATGTACCAAATAGAGATTGCATTTGGGTGCCAAAGAAAAAGAAAATAGCTAACCCTTATGGACCCAACCTTAATTGGGTACCTTCCTTTGCCACTTAATTTGAATGTTGCAGGTGTGTCTAAGAGCAAAATCATCATTATGGTATCTTGACAACGGATGCTCTAGACACATGACAGGTGACATTCCATGCTTACAAATTTGACTCTTAAAGATGGAGGATTTGTCACTTATGGAAACAACAACAAAGGAAAGATAGTTGGAGATGGAAATATAGGAGACAACTTTAAAACCAAGATCAGAAATGTTCTTGATGTGGAAGGTTTAAAGCACAATCTCCTAACTATAAGCCAACTATGTGATAAAGGATTCAAGGTTTCCCTCAATGAGAATCGTTGTGTGATATGTAATGGTCAAACCGATGAGGTTATACATGTAGGTAAAATAAATGGTAATATCTACTTACTCTCTATAGAACATTCATTCTTTCACAACACTAATTTCATAGTAAGTAAAGTTGATGAATCATGGCTATGGCATAGGAGAGCTAGTCACATTAACATGCATCACATGAACAAGCTTATTAGAAAAGATTTAGTCATTGGCCTACCTAAACTAAAGTTTGAAAAGGACAAACTATGTCATGCTTGTCAAAAGGGGAAAAAAACCAAGATTTCTTTTCAAAATAAAAATACTATTTCTACCTCAAGACCCCTTGAATTGCTTCATATGGATTTGTTTGGTCCTTCTAGAACTATGAGCTTAAGAGGTAATTTCTATGGGCTTGTAATTATTGATGACTATTCTAGATTCACATGGACTTTGCTTTTAAGATCCAAGAGTGATTCTTTCATTGCCTTCAGAAAATTAGCCAAGCTTGTTCAAAATGAAAAGGGAAGCAAAATTATCTCAATAAGAAGTGATCATGGTGGTGAATTCCAAAATGAGCATTTTGAAAAATTTTGTGAAGAAAATGAAATCAACCATAATTTTTCAGCTCTAAGAACACCTCAGCAAAATGGTGTTGTGGAGAGGAAAAATAGATCCCTTGAAGAAGTGCTAGAACTCTTCTTCATGAGACAAATTTGCCTAAACATTTTTGGGTTGATGCTGTAAGTACAGTTTGCTACACTTTAAATAGACTACTCATAAGGCCTATTTTAAAGAAAACTCCTTATGAAGTATATAAAGGTAGAAAACCAAATATCACTCACTTAAGAGCATTTGACTGTAAGTGTTTTGTTTTAAATAATGGTAAGGAATCACTTGACAAGTTTGATGCTAAGGTTGATGAGGCCATATTTCTTGGATATTCATTACAAAGCAAAGCATATAGAGTCTTCCATAAAAGAACTTTATGCATGGAAGATATAATGTTGAGTGTGTGCTTGTGTGCTAGATATCAATCTAATCCTAAGGAGTCACACCTCACTGCTATCAAGAGAATCATCAAATACCTTAAATCAACCATAAAAGTTGGTTTTTGGTATCCAAAAGGTGCATCACTAACTTAATTGGCTATTCAGATTCTGATTTTGCAAGATGCTAACTTGATAGGAAAAGCACCAGTGGAACATGCCACTTGTTGGGAAGCTAATTAATTTCATGGCATTGCAAGAAGAAATCATGTGTTGCTCTCTCAACAGCAGAAGCTGAATACATAGCAGCTAAAAGTTGTTGTCCACAAAGTTTGTGGCTTAAGCAACAAATCCAAGATTTTGGTGTAAAGTTGAAAGAAATCCCCCTACTGTGTGACAACACAAGTGCAATAAACCTATCAAAGAATCCAGTCATGCACTTAAGGACAAAACACATTAAGATCAAACATCATTTTCTCATAGATCATATTCAAAAGGGTAATCTCAAAATTGAGTATATTGATACAAACAATCAATTGGTCGATATTTTTACCAAACCATTATCTAGAGATAGATTCTATGATCTTAGGAACATGCTAGGAATTATTAATGAATCAAATATATGACAACATGCCTATGATTTGATTGACTACATTATATGCAATCTAAATTGACCATGCATCACAAGTGAATAAAAATTCAAATTCTACTGATAAACACTGTTCACACTGCATAATTCTCTATTGTAATCGATTACTACACGAATTAATCGATTATTTGTGTTTTAAAAGGCTTATAAATATAAAAGTTCACTGGAGTAATCAATTACCAACCTTATGTAATCAATTACCTGTCACTTAAAATGCATTTACAAAATAATTTTTTCTGTAGTAATCGATTACACTGCGGTGATGTTGTGCCACCCCCTAAGTGGAGGCCACTGGCGAGAAATGTCGGCGGCGATGTTGTGCCACCCCCTGTTCCCCCAAGCTAAAGAAGAGGGTCAACCCACTATCTGCTTTCCCCAGCGCTTCTCCTTCAGAGCTGTCAAAGAGGAAGAGAGACGAGGGTGTTGGGACATCTAGCCGCAAGAAGTCCAGGACCAACCATGCCCCTTGTAGCCTGCGCACAATGAGAGAGGCTGTCGGGCTTCTGCCTACTTCTTCTCCTTTTGTTCGGGCTCTGACGCCTGTGGTGGTTGCTGCCACTGCTTCCCCTGCTAATGAAGACATATATTTCTTGGATATTCATTACAAAGCAAAGCATATAGAGTCTTCAACAAAAGAACTTTATGCATGGAAGAATTAGTTTATGTTATTTGTGATGAATCTAACTCCTCTAAAGAGGAAAAGAAGTGTGAAAATGATGTAGGTCCTTTAGAAGAGTATATACAAATCAATGGATCAAATGAAAAGGAAAAAGAAGAACCAAATGTAGAAATGGAACAGTCAACATCTATCCAAAAGCCTAAAGATTGGAGAACTACAAAAGATCTCTCCCTTGACAACATACTTGGTGAAGTTACTAAAGAGTATCTACTAGATCTTCACTAGGAAATATCTACTGTAATATGGCTTTTGTTTCTCAAATTGAACCTAAGAATATTGACCAAGCTTTAATTGATGAACATTGGATGTTTGCCATGCATGATGAACTTAATCAGTTCAAGAGAAATGAAGTTTGGGAACTTGTTCCTAGATCTTCCTTTCACAAGCCAATACACCGAGTGGGTTTTTAGGAACAAACTTGATGAAAGTGGCATCATAGTCAGAAACAAAGCTAGATTGGTTGCAAAAGGTTACAACCAAGAACAAGTTATTGACTATGAGGAAACCTATGCTCCAGTAGCAAGGTTAGAGGCCATTAGGTTACTACTTGCATATGCATGTTTAATGGATTTTAAATTGTTTCAAATGGATGTAAAAAGTGTTTTTCTTAATGGATATATTGAGGAGGAAATCTATGTTGATCAACCTCCAGGCTATGTTGATTTCATATATCCAAATCATGTTTTAAGACTTAAGAAAGCTCTTTATGGATTAAACCAAGCACCTAGATCTTGGTATGAAAGATTGAGCAACTTCTTGATTAGTGTAACACCCTGAAATTTCGGTAACTTAAAATATGTGTGATGTATTCTTTGTATAATTTGATTACTTTATTAATTAGGATTATTTGAAACGCTATGTAGATTATCCATGTGCAATTGTTTGGCGTAGAGGTCAAGTTATGTGGAGTTTGTTTGAGATGCGTTGTATTTGAGTGATTTCGAGTTCGATCCAAAACCTGTTTTAGTAAAACCGTAATTCGGGATTGGTAAACCATGGGATCATCTTCAAATTTTACAAGTATGCGCCTAACGCACATATGTAACTTTTGACCGTTGGGATTGTCAAAATAATGTCTGGAGCGTGAGAAATTAATTTTTTCACCGAAGCCAAAATTTTAAAATTTGGTCAGCTCGCCCAGGATAATTTTACCGACAATTTTGCTCACATGGGCGAGTCAAGGTGGTGATAAATAGTGTAGCAGCATCCAAAATCACGAAAATGGATTCCTCTCCTCAAAAACCAGCTGCCAAGCTCCCCCACCACCCACAGCCACCAGAGACCACCACGAGGGACCGTCGCTTGTCGTTGGACCACCGCACGGAGAGGAACACTTTAATCAGAGAGGAATCTTCAAAACTTAACCCTAGGATTCGGTAGGGAACGGATCCTCCAATCCTCCTTTCTTGGTTTCCTTGAGGTAATCTTGGTTTCCTTTGTCTTCTCCTAGCTAGTTTAAGCTTCTCTTAGTGTCTCTTGTGTTTTGGGTACCGTTGTTGATAGTTTAATACTTCCTTTGAAAACCCTTTGAAAATGAGATGTTGTAAAAGTCTCCTTTTCATGAAACTGATGTCATTTTTGTGATCCTTGTTGAACCTCGATCACATTGGTGTAATCAGAATTTCAAAATGATGTCTTTTGATGTGAACTCTCAAAACACCGTTTAGCCCATTTTCGATTTGAGTGGGTATTTGACCCCAAATGTTAATTTTGACCTTGCTTTTGAAATCTATACTAAATTATTTTCAATTTGGTATATAAAGCTTGGCGTTCAGACAAACATATGTATTCGAAGGATCGCAAAACAACACCGCTCGGCTTTAATAGGGAGAACTTCTAGTTAGGTAAGGGAAGTTTATTACTTGGTTACAGTTTTTATACCATAGTTGGGGGCCATGACGTCCAACTATGAACATAACTGCATATCCCTGTTGTGTGTTGATTTTCAAGAAAAACTACATTTTTAACTAATGGGATGCGATGTATTTATGATTGATGTGTGTTTGTCCCTGTGTGTGCTCGTTTTCAAGAAAATTGTTTTTTTAACTAATAGGATACGATGAATTGGCTTGTTGGTGGATAAAATTGTGAATGATATTATTATTGTGATGATAGGATTTTTGGGAAAAGTCTTAATTACAGAGGAGACTCTGCCCAAAATTTTATAATATGTTTTCCTATTTAATTCTTTATGAAATTTTTAAATGAGCACAACAGTGTGTTTTCTATATTGTAGTCCTCCTCTTTAATTTAGAATTTTTCTAAAATACCAGTCTCGTGGTAATATGGATTGTGGATGAATGAGGTGATATTGATGTCATTGATAATGTTGAAATGAGATGTTATTGATGTGTTGGTGATGATTGAATGAGATAATGATGATGTGTTTAATGATGTACAAATGAAATAATGTTGATGTAGTTGATGATGTTGAAATGAGATTACTTTGATATGTATGATGATGAAATTAGATGATGTGATGTGGATATTGATAATGAAATTGATAAGATATTATGTTGATGCTAATAATGTCATTATGTGATATGGATATATATTGATACCCATAGGGGGTGCATGACTGGTTACCCTTGTGAGCAAGTATGTGTTCCTAGCCGGGTCATGCATTGATGGTACCCATTGTTGTCATTGTGTGATGTGGATATACATGGATACCCATGGGGGTGTATGACTGGTTACCCTTGCGAGGAAGGATGTGTTCCTAGCTAGGTCATACATTGATGGTGCTTATAGTTGTATGTTGTGTATGTACACGTGGGATGCATAGACCGGTTGGTTACCCTTGAGAGGAAGGATGTGTTCCTAGCCACGGTTAGTGCATCGGTGATCCCATATTAGGTTGTTATGTATGTACATAAAGGGTTAATGACAGGTTACCCTTGCGAGGAAGGACGTGTTCCTAGCCGAGTCATACATTGATGATGCCCATGTTTCATACTTCATTTGCATTGATGGAAATAGGATGGTGGTAGTAGGTACGCGGGTACTAGGGGGACATCACTCTATTTGGAACTCCCTTGTGACTCGGGGCTGATCACGATGGGGGGAGCAGCTTGTGCACGACAGGGTGACCTCGACAAGCTACTGCATCATTTACCTGAGAGAGGCTATTTCCATGAGGATGGTACCACATTGCATGTTGATAGATGAGTCAGGTGCATGCATAATTCTATGCATGATTGTTTGAGTTGTGAAATATATTGGATGATTGGTTTGTTGAGTGTGTATTAAGATCATGGATTTTTGTTAGTGATTGTGGTGGGTAATGTTGTTTCCTTTCCAATTGTTGTTATCTAATGTTTGTTGGTTTTATATAATAAACTCACCCTAGCATTTATTGTACCATGTGGTTGGTACCTGTGATGATCGCGAACATTTGTTTGTGTGAGCAGATGAGCAGCAGTAGGTGACCTTGGAGGGAGATCTTTTTTTTTGGTTGGATCCGCTAAGCCGACTTGATGACGTTGGAGTTCTTTTTGGAAAAGAGTTGTGTTTGTTAATCAACTCTTTCTTAGTTTTTTGGCTTTTTGTTAGATATGTAATTTCAGGTGTATATACATGTAAAACTAAAGGAAATTCTAACATGTGGATGACATGTACTGATTTAATATATATATATATATATATACACACACATATGTGTTTACTTATGTAATTGTAATATGTGTATGATAATTATATTATCGAAAAAAATTTACCATCATTTTCATAATCAAATTAATGGAATTTTTTATTGAAATTGAGATCTTCATGATTAAGAGTTAGTGGTATCGTAGCGATGAGACGGATCATTACAATTAGTCAATCTTTAATAAGAGGACAAAACCTTGTTCATCAAGAAGCATAATAATGATATCTTATTGGTTCAAATATATGTTGATGATATCATTTTTGGTTCAACTAACCACTCTTTGTGCAAAGAATTTTCTATCTCTTTGCATATTGAGTTTGAAATGTCTATGATGGGAGAATTGACATTCTTCCTTGGTCTTTAAGTGAATCAAATGAAAAATGGGACATTTCTCAGCCAATCAAAATACTGCAATGAATTGATAAAAAAAATTTGACATGGAGAAAAGCAAAGATGCTGCTACTCTTATGGCAACTTCAACCTATCTTGATTCAAATGAAAAAGGCAAGAAGGTTGATGAGTCAAAGTGTAGAGGAATGATAGGATCAATATTGTACTTGACAGCAAGTAGACCAGATATAATGTTGAGTGTATGCTTGTGTGTTAGATATCAAGCTAATCCTAAGGAGTCACACATTGTTGTTGTCAAGAGAATCATTAAATACTTCAAATCAACCATAAAATGAATAAATACATAATTGAATACATATGCATGTATATTCTAAACCAGTACATATCATTCACATGTCATAACTTAGTTTAGTTTTTACATGTATTTACACCTGGAATTTACATGTCTAACAAAAAGTAATCAAGGAATCAACTAATAAAGAGTTGATTAACAAAACACAACTCTTTCTCAAACAATCAATTGGGTGATATTTTATCAAACCCTTATCTAGAGATAGATTCTAGATCTTAGGAACATGCTAGAAATTCTTGATGAATCTAATATATGATAGCATGCCTATGATTTGTTTGACTACATGATATGCAATCAAAATTGACCATGCATCACAAGTTATTGAAATTCGAAATCTGATGGAAATCACTATTCATATTGCAAATTCTATGTTTTAATCGAGTACTACACGTATTAATTGATTATTTGTGGTTTAAATGGAATTTAGAGACAAAAGATCTCTGGAGTAATCGATTATCAAGCTTATGTAATCAATTACGTGACACTTAAAACATATTTCAAAATGAAAACCTTTCTATAGTAATCAATTATGTAACAGATTAATTGATTACTTGGTGTTAAAATGCAATACTAAAATAAAATCTCTCTGGAGTAACCGATTACCCTGTATTTTAATCGATTACTTAAGACTTGAGAGCTATTTCAAAAATCAAAACTCTGGAGTAATCGAATACCATGTTGGATTAATCGATTACTTGTTGCACATAGCTATTTTAAATGTTGAAAACCTCTGGAATAATCAATTACTGAGCTTATGTAATCGATTATCTATGGCATTTATGCAAAACTGCACAATTTTAAAAAATCGTAACTGACATCTTATCTCTAATTCAAATTCAAAAATCTGGTTCATTGTATGCATACATCCTTGGTATTTGGATAGTTGTGGGTATTCAAAATTCAAATTTTGTTCTGAAAAATTTCTATAAATTCAAACTTTCAAAGACTAAAATTTCACACCTGAAAATTTCTCTCTCTCTCTCTCTCTCTTTCTCTTAAGCAAACTAAGCAAATTCTTGTGCTCTGCTTCTTTCCCTTATAACCCAAACATCTGCCCATTTCTTTCGTCTACCTATACACATCATGTCTGCCCCTAAAAGAACCAAAATCAGCAAGAGGAAAGCTAGAGAATCCTCTCATGCTGCAGTGAACATGATCAATACTTGGTTCACATTTGAAGTAGATAAAAATAATTACATGCAATTTCATGCAACCAAACTGGTCATGCCCCTAAAATATCTTGACCTTAACTGGTTTATGCGTGAGGGATTTCAATTCCTTGCCATGCTTGATACTCAAGGACTGTATAAGTTTCTTGAGATGAAGGGTACTTGATGTAACATCCCCAAAATTTTAAAAATGTGATGATAATTGGATAGAAGTATGTTTAGAGAAAAATAACTATGTCACTCTTTCCATGTAGTAGAAATTACTAGAAAACCCTTAAGATGAAAATTTCAAAAAAGCCCTTGGACATTTTTGAAAATGACCAAAATACCCCTAGGTTGAATGGCATAATTACCAAAATGCCCCTAGGCCAAAAATGCTCAAATAACTTTAGAAATTTTGTAGAAACTTGATGAAATTATAGAATACACTTAGCTGACTAAGTATCAACAAATTTTGTGACTCAAAACTGTAGAATAAAATTTCTACAAATTTTATAAGATGACAACTTTGAGGTTTTATTCAAGAAAACTCAAGCATTAGAAAAATATGGAAAAATGATACATAAAATCTATAGAATTTTCTCTTAAATTATAGGATGAATAGACCTATTTAATAAAATGGTTTAGTAAAGCCTAATCAAAATCAAGATAAAGATGCAGTCTAGAATGAAAGGATTATGTATTGCCCTGTATAAGACTGCTTGGGATTAATTTAAACTATCATTGGGATAAATTCTTAGGAACATCTAGAATTTTAATATTCAAAATTTTATTTAGATAAAAGAATTCAAATTAAATTGGATTTCTTTTTAAGAAAATGCCATATTGAAACTAGATTTTTATTCATCATAAAAAATGACCACATGTGGCATGAAAGGAAGAAAAATTGGTATTCCTTCCCTTTAGATTGGTCCTTCACGTGAGAAAACATGTAGAAGAGGCAAGAAACTTCAT
>PYAF01002452.1:5471-15693 GCA_007407185.1 Glycine tomentella
CAGGACTTAAGCACATAAACTGGCCTGGGAAATCCCTCCAGGACTTTATCACATCATTGCCTAAGGAGGAACCTCCAGACTGGGCAATCCACCCTTAGGACTTTAGTCGGAGAGCAGTGGCACCTCCCATGGAATCTCAGCCATTCCAGGGAGTCCTCAAACTCTTCCTCTGGCTAGGGAACCTCAGCTAGCCCGATACTATCGCAGTATCCTATAGGTTCCATCACCTGCATCATCAGGCGTATCCACATTCTCACCCTTTCTCGGTGTCTAACCTAGGGTTTCTCATGCATACATATATCTCGAACGGTCTGAGTATCACTCCAAGAACCGTTCTTCTAGCCTTTCAGGCTTTGATAATACAGAATTATCCAAATAGGCCATTCAGGCCTTTCAGTCCACAGCATGCCCATAACAAATGCAACACAAGCATGGCATGCATCAATCGCCCACTTGGGTGGTAAACAAGAGAAAGGGGCTAATCCCCAGAGCGATGAGCTTACCTGTTAAGCTGTGCCTGCAGCTTCAATCCTCAAATGATGGTCTGGTTTTGCTGACACCACAGTGTCACGCCCTATCAAGGCATCCAAACACATATATTACAGACCATTCAAGCAGATAATCATATATTAGCTCATCAGACAGTCCTTAACTGCCTCTAAGAAAGGAACCTCAGTCCTTTCTATCAACCCAGGTAATCGACCTAAGGTTCATCAGGCTTATTCAGTACAAGCCTGTCCATAGACCCTCAGTGGTCTAGCTCAACTCAACCATGACGTCAGAGTCACTACAGACTCATACATCAGCCATTCACCATGAGCTCAGAGCTCAACAACCCAAATCCTCAGGGTTTCTACAGGGCTTGGACGGTCTGTCTTACAAGATACCGTCTTCATGGCCTAACAGGCACCTCAAGCCCATCAACAAGGCTCTTGCATGTCTCAAATCAAGTGACTCAATTCAAGTCACACATGCACAACCTAGAGCCAAAACCAACAGTCACCAAAACACAAACCGAAAGCTAATCCTTCCTCCTCTCATCATTCTAAGCACTTCTCTCAACTGGACCCAGAGCTAATTCTAGCTCTATCACAGATGGGGTCACTATTAATCACAAACCCCCAAATCCAAAATCAAACGGAGAAACTCGAGTATCTTACCTCAGAAATGCCGAGGAAGGCCTCTAGGCTACTCCTCCTAGCCTCGGTGCAGCTGAAACACCGCCAATCCTCGCCCAATCTCGAGTTCTCTTAACTCCTCTGAAGGTTCCTCAGAAATGGAGGTTTTTTGGTGTAATGGAGGAAGGATTCTTGCTTCCACTCGGTTTCTAGGTGACAGAACAGGTGTGGGAAGGGTTTAGGGTCACAAAACAAGGTCATGGGAGCTTGGGGAGGTCTCCCATGGCTGCTGGAGCTCTGAGGAAGAAGAAAACCATTTTCTTCTCCTCCAAAACGCGACCCCCTTTAAAATAAGTATGCACCGACCTTCCCGCGCGATCCGCGCGGGACACCGCGCTATCCGCGCCAGCTTGCAGAAGCTGTGGCGCCATCCGCGCCACTCCCACGCGATCAGCGTGAACTGGCAGAACCTGTGGCGCGACCCGCGCCACACCCCGCGCAATCCGCGCCACACTCCAAACCCAGTTGGCACTCCCAGCGTCAACTCTGGCGCTCCAAGCGTGGTCCTCCAGAGAACCTCGCGCTCCCAGCGCGAGACTGGCGCCCCTGGCGCCACCTTCCAGAGAGGCTGGCGCTATCCACGCCAACTCTGGCGCTGTCCGCGCCGCACCCTTCACAGGGTTTTCTTCTGTTATGTTCCCGCGCCATCAGCGCGGAACCTGGCGCCACCCGCGCCACAGGGAGGGTCCTTACAACCATGGATTATTTCAGAAATATCCTCATGCTTTATGTACAAAGAGAAGTCGTCGTTATACACCCCGAACAAAGTAGGGTCCCACAGCACCAGCATGGGTCTGAGGAAAAGTTGGGGGGATGGTCAATGCGATCTGGTACAAGGGATCCTTAACAGGTTCCGACTTATGTACAAGTTTCACCGGTCCCTTAGGTCCCTGTTTATCCTACACAGTTAACTAACATAAGCCGATGACAGTCTTCACTTTATATGACACATTTTTTAAATGATATTAAACACACAAAAAATGAAATACCTTTTTCAAAATAGATTGTACAAGATGTGTCGGCCAAGCAAGGAAGGTGTTAAGGGTCTGTCCCACTAACTGAACCTTGTCAGTGTGTACAAGGACACGAGCATCAGCATCTTGAACTTCCTCAACACCCACCTTGACCTGATCATTGGCCAGAGGGACGTTATGCACCGTTGTCGACCCCTCATAAACGCTTCCAACGACAACCAGGTGGGGAGGATTGTCATGGACATACAACCCACACCTAGAAAAGCGATCGACAAAGCTTTCCTTCATGCTGACACGGGCACCATAAGGACAAACCTGAAACTTCGAAGGTGGTATGAAACCCTAAGACTGCATTTGAGATTGCATCTGGCTGAAGGACATCATGATCACTTTTTTAGTGATCGAATGCTCCAGCTCTTCCCTGATGTTCTATTTTAGTCGATCCAAGTCTTCAGGGTTCATTGACTTAGACATGCGAGAGGTTGATGGATCCAGACCAAAGTATTGTTTTATCCTCACATTGGCTCTAGCAGCACGGACACGACCTGGGTGCTCTGGTAGTCCAATGGCAACAGTCAGTACATCCTGACGTCCACTGGAGACAAAGCTACCCTGTGTCGATTGCTCTTCCAAGGTATCCTGCAATCAACATAATGTATTACATGAATTTTGTAATTTGTTGTTTTTCTAATTAATGAACAATGAAACCATCATTTGACTTACAATCCTTTCTGCAATCTCATGTGCCGCCTCAGATGTCACGTGTCTTGTTTTTTTGTACGAGTCAATTTCCACTTCACGTCTCGTCTAATAGGATATGGAGGATGAATGATTGTGTCAGGGCTCTCGACCTGGGCTACTTCCTCCAATTTTTTCTTTTGTTTTTCTTCCACCAATTTTTGTTCTAATAAATCATAACACCCATGAGACAACATGTGAGGGGCATTATTTAGCTTCTGGATAGCCTGAGCCTTCTTTCTAACATCCTGTAAGAATTAGACAGATAGTTGTCACAAAATACACTTCAAAAGACTGCATCATTGTCAAATTCTAAAATAATGCAAGTCAACTAACCTCCCATGAAGCGGCTCTGCGACTCTCACAAAATTGGTGCCACTTATCTTTGCTGATTCCATATTTTTCACGTGTCGTCATCCTCGCCCTTGCCTTGTGCCAGAGCCTATTTGGAGGTCAAATCAGACTTGAACTGCCTCCATCGCTCTCCTAATGTCTGAAGAATTTTCTTTTTCGTCCTTTGGTCGAACGCTTTAGGTATATCAAATTCAACCTGTGATACAAAAAACAAGTTTAACAGTTACAATAACATTTAAATTGTATTACTACAAACAATTACATTGACATTGAACACTTAATTGTAATACCTGAATGTCCTCCCAAATCAATTCCTTCTGAGCTGCAGGATTTTCCTTTTAGTTACCAATGGTGACATCTACCTTGTCTCGAGCCACGATCCCCAGATACGTCCTCAATTTCTTTTTATGGGGACCATCTGCCTTCCCAAATGTAGGATCCACATGAACCACTGGTCTGTCAACACCAACGGGTCTGGTAGGCAATGACCTCAGTTGTGTTGCTTTCCTAGTCTTCTTCGTCGTAAACGGCGAAGGTGCTGACTGAGGAGGAGGGGGGCTTGGTGGTGTAGTTATGCTCCTAAAGACAACAAAATTAAATAAAGTTTAAGTGTCGAGTATTCAAACCATCATTTATCTTGCCTTGAATGTTAAGAAGTGTGCCTATGACACTGTCATACACATTTTTCTCCACATGCATAACATCAATACAATGTCTAACATCTAGATCAGACCAGTATGAAAGATCAAAGAACATCGACCCCTTCTTCCATATGCAAGTTTGACTTTTCTACTTCTTTTGGGTCTTTCCAAATGTAGTATTGATGTCCTCAGCCCGTTCAAGAACCTACTCACCAGTTAACGGAATCGGTACACTTTCTTGACTTCCATTAAATGCTTTTTTTAATCGTCGATAAGGGTGATAAGGTTTCAAAAAACATTGATGGTGAGTGTAAACTATTTTTCTTACATGTTTAAGTTGTACGTAGCTCATGTCTTGTTCATAGATAGGCATGCACGATGGTCCTTAACATTGTATCCACTCAAATTCTCGTAAGCTGGAAAATCATTAATGGTACAAAATAGCATTGCATGCAACTTGAATGTCTCATTTTGATACCCATCAAACACGGCAACCCCCTCATCCCACAAGCTTGTCAAGTCTTCAATCAAGGGACTGAGATAAACATCAATGTCATTTCCTGGCTGTCGTGGGCCTAATATCATCATAGACAATATCATGTATTTTTGCTTCATGCACAACCAAGGAGGCAAGTGATTAGTAAAATAGGTCACGAACTGTGCTAAGTACTTAAACTTTCATACATATTCATTCCATCACTAGTAACTGTAAGCCTAAGATTTCTTGGCTCTTTATCAGATTCCGAATACAAAGGATTAATTTTCTTCCATTGGGAGGAATTATCCAGATAGCAGAGCATTCCATCATAATTTCTCTCATCTGTATGCCATGTAAGGTCTTTTACGTTATCTCCGTTATCAAAAAGACGCTTAAACCTTTGAATGATCGGAAGATACCACACCACCTTCATCGGGGGTCCTTTCTTTGTGCTTTCATCACTGCTACAGTTGTCATTATCCTTCACTTTGTACCGTGATACCCCACACCTGGCGAATTTATGCATTTCTTCAAATTCATTTCTGTACAATATGAAATCATTAGGGCAAGCATGAATTTTCTTATACTCCATATGTTAGACACGGGGGGAGCTTGAAGAGGATCAAGATGAGGAGCATTTTTAACTTAGATAAGTTTTAACTTTTTACATGCCATTCAATTGAAGGCATATGTAATTTGTTAGTTGGTCAAGAGTTTCATCCTATGATCCTTTGCATTGGATAAATATCATTCACTGGCATGCATTCATGTTTTATCAAATCACATGTCTTGTGAAAAAGCTTAAGGTTTTCATGTTTGCATAAAGAAGCCAAATACTCATGATTAATTTTGGAAAAACTACTTTTTACACTGACTTACGATTACAAGAATTTGGTAATCTATTACTTAAGTCATGAAGAACTAATTAATCGATTACATGGTAACAGTAATCGACTACATATTACAAAATACATAATAGGTTATTCTTGTGTTAATCGATTACCATCTAATCATAATCGATTACTTGGCTTGTTTTTGAAACATGACTTTCTGTATTAATCGATTACATAGTGAATTAATCGATTACATTGCTCATGAATCATTTCCAAAAAGATTCAAGAACACTTTAATCAGTTACAGAAGAATAGTAATCAATTACACTTCACAAAGTCACAAAAATTTCTTCCTGTGATAATCGATTATGATTTGTGGTAATCGATTACTTGGCACGTTTTGGAAAATAAGACTTTATGTGTTAATCGATTACATGATGCTTTAATTGATTACTTTGCTCATATGTCTTTTCTAGAAAGCTTGAGAACATTTTAATCGATTGAATTTGTTTTTAGTCTATTACATTGGTGGTTTTAATCGATTACATTGACGATTTA
The DNA here is from genome assembly GCA_007407185.1 of Glycine tomentella. Taxonomy (NCBI): domain Eukaryota; kingdom Viridiplantae; phylum Streptophyta; class Magnoliopsida; order Fabales; family Fabaceae; genus Glycine; species Glycine tomentella. Next base: position 11,226 of record PYAF01002452.1, read on the forward strand.
ATCGATTACATTTAGTTACATCAGTCTGTTATAAATAGTTGTTGGGTCTTTTGATTTTAACATATTATTACAATTCGAGATTTTCATAGTTTTTCAAAAGGGTTCTTTATTGAGAGAAGATACTTTGAGTAACAAAGCCCTTGTCGACAAATTCCAATATTCATGTTTCATTGAAAGGTTTTCTCTTGGACAAGATTGTAAGAAGCTCTTTAAGAGTTTGGTCTAAAACTTGTTTGCTTTCAACCTTGACCAAGATTGGTAATCATATGCATTCATATGCAAGAATCTTAATCACTTTCAAACCAAGAATGCTTTTAATCAATCAAATTACTCAGCACAAGAAATCAATAGCTCAAAACAGAACTTGTTGAGTAATGATAATAACACCAAGAACAAATGAACAAGATTACTCATAGAGATAGAGATAAAGAAAATCAACACAAGCAATTTATAGTAGTTCACTTCTCAAGAGAAACTACATCCAGTTTCTTCTAATCAACACTAGATTAGAGTTCCACTATTATAAAATTCAGTTCTTACAAGCTTTACAACAATCTCTCTTTATCAATCCTAGATAAAGAATAGAAATCTAAAACCCTATTAGACTCATAATGATCAAGAATAAGAGAACACTACTCTGTTCTTCCCTAGAGAACACTACTCTAGAACAAGCTTCAAAGAACCCTTTACAATAGCATCAAATAACAGAAATTACAAAAATGAAATTACACTCAAAGATTATGGAGAGAAACAACCTGATGATCCAATAAATATGAATGCATATGAGTTACCAATCAAGGTTGAATTACAGAAATAGAATTTCAAAACATGCTCTCCATTATTCTTTTGAAATCTCTTGCCCAAGAAATCATTCAATACCCATGAAGATTAAAAAGTGGGACAAGAAGTAAGTAAACCCAGAAAATCACTTTCTAACTCTTAGAAGGCTTATGTATATTCAGAAAATTCGAAGTGTTCAAGTTATTTTTCAAGCCAAGCCTTCCTTCTTTTTCTAACAGATTTTTGTAACAACCTGTAATCGATTACAAATGCCAAATAATCGATTAAAATGCATTAAGTAATTGATTAAAGTGTCACTTAATCGATTAAAGTGTTCAAGGCTCCATTCTGGGTTTCACAACTAACAAGATAATCGATTAACCCAAGTTGTAATCAATTAAATCGGAAAAGTTTTATATCAGAGACAACATGTGTAATCGATTAAATTAGTGAAGCAAGCTTTTTCAAATAGCCTATGTAATCGATTACGAATAATGGTAATCGATTAAATTAGTGAAAACATAATTTCAAGATAGCTCGTGTAATCGATTACTGTATATGGTAATCGATTAAAGTAGAAATGTATTACTTTTGATTTACACTATGTAATTGATTACAAGAAATGCGCAATTGATTAATATATTCATTAAAGCTTTTCCAGTTTTAAGCACGAACCAAATAATCGATTAATCTGTGGTGTAATCGATTAAAATGTTCATCAAAGCTTTTTCAGTTTTAAACATGAACTAAATAATCGATTAATTTGCTATGTAATCGATTAAAATAGTGAAATTAAATTTTTCCAAAAACATTACTCAATTAATTCATTTTTCAAAGTATAAGTAGCTTTGATATTCTAATGAAAACATTTAAGCATGTTAATAATTATATGCATGTAATGCAAGGATCAAAAGATTGGCCTCTCCTACACTTCACTTGAAATACAATCTTCAAGGCATGTGAAAAGCTCAAAACATTCTTCTAATTCATAGGCTCCATTCTTCTTGTTGCTCCCCCTATATCCAATAGAACCTGGACCAAAGTGGCTGATGTACCAAGAATGCCTCTTGGGTTTTTCATGTTGAGGGTGCACTCTTTTGTTGAGGTTCCCACCAGATGAATGTACCAAGAGTTTTCTTGGGTTTTAGAGATCAAGGGTGGACCCCTAGTGTTTGTGTGCCAAGTATCTATCTTGGACTTTATGTTCCTGAGAATTCACATTTCTGCAAGGAAGAAATATGACAATGATAACATATGTTGAGGGTTAACATAGTTGTACCTCATATTTGTCAAGGTTGATACCAATGGAATTGTCCATGCTGGGTGATGTCGAGCTTTACCAAGATTTGATCTTGGTTTTGTGGTCCTAAGAGCTGCTCTTGGATCCAATGCGTTGTTGCAAATGTACCAGTGGTGCGTCCACCCTGTGAGTTACCAAGATGGATCTTGGACCAAGGCGGACCTTGGGTTTTTAAGTTCTACCAAAGCTTTAGACTTATGAACCTTGATGGTTCAGCGTAGTTGGAATTATAAACCTTCTACCAAGGATGAACCTTGGATCTTCATGCCAAGACGGATCTGGGGCTTGTACCAAGGGCGGACCTTGGGTTTTGCTACCAAGACGGATCTTGGGTCTTCGTGCCAAGACAGATCTTGGGCTTAATAAGGTCAAGCAAGGCTTTAGACTTATGAACCTTGACGGTTCGGCGTAGTTGGAATTATGAACCGCGAATTACCAAGGACGGACCTTAGACCAAGGTGGACCTTGGGTTTTGTAGAATACCAAGGGTGGATCTTGGACACTTGTTCCTACAAGCTTGTGTTTTTGCAAAAGAAAGCTCAACAATAGTAAAGTGTATCTATGATATACCTTATTGTACCAAGAGGAGTTTGTCCATCCTGGGTTTTTACTAGAAATTCACCAAGGGTTAACCTTGGGTTTGTCGAACTTTGTACCAGGGGAATTGTTCATCCTGGATTTTTGCTGGAAGTTTACCAAGGGTGAACCTTGGGTTTTATGCTCCGACAAACTTATACTTTTGCAAGAATAAAGCTTATCAATAGTAGAATGTGTCAAGGATAGACCTTGCGTACCTTGAGTTTCTGCCTGGTAAACTTAGTGATGAGGAGGTTCACCAAGGGCGGACCTTGGGTTTGTTAAACCTGTAAGTTACCAAGAGCTGGTCTTGGATTTTGTTGAATCATGTAAGTTACCAAGAGCTGGTCTTGGGTTTTGTGCACCAAGAGGTTTTGTATACCGACGACGGACCTTGGATTTTGTATACCAAGGACAAACCTTGGGTTTTGTGTTCCTGAGAACTTGTACTTGTAACACCCTGAAATTTCAATAATTGCAAATATATATTGTATGAATTATTCTTGTGCAACTGTTGATGTAAGTGTTAGGTTATGTGAGATTTGATTGGTTTATATTTAAATTTTTTGGGTGAAATATTAATTAGAGATATTACAAAAATGTTTGAAGAGAAATGACCATATTACCCTTCCTTTGAAGCAGAAATTACGAAAATGCCCTTGAGGTGAAAATGACAATAATGCCCTTGGATATTTTTGGTTAGATATTTTAAAGCAGAAGTTACAAAAATACCCTTGAGCTAGAATTACACAAATACCCTTGGATATTTTGAAAATTACAATCATACCCCAAGGGTGAATGACAAATTACCATAGTACCCTTAAGGCAAAAATTACCAAGACACCCTTTGGTATTTTGTGAAAGCTTGATGAAATTATAGTGTCCTTGGATGCCAAATTACCAAAATACTTTGTGACAAGAAGCCTCGGAATAGGATTTCTATGAATTTCATACGGTAATAACTTTGAAATTTTATTCATGAGAATTCAAGTATCAGAAAAATATGGAAAAATGATAAATAGAATCTGTGGAATTTTCTCTTAATTGTAGGATGAATAGACTTATTCAATAAGATGGTTTAGTAATTTTGATTATTAGAAGCAGAACGGACCAATCAGAATTAAGATAAGAGCAATCTTGTATGTAAGGTTTGTGTAGCACTCTGTATATACTACTTGTAAGCAATTTATACTGTAATTGAAGTCAGTTTCTGGAAAACTCTAGAGTTCTATTATTTAATATTATCCTTAGGTAGAAGATTTCAAATCAAACTTTTCTTCCTACTAGAAAAAGCAATGTGTAAAGTAAAGATGAAACTAGATTATTCTTCTTTATTTAAAAGATGACATATGTATACAAAAGAAACCATACAATTTTCTCTTTTTTAAAAGGAAATGAAACATGATATAGAAGGAGGAATGGAAGATAAAAATCTTTCCCTTGGCTAAAGCGAAGTCCACGTGAAAAAGGGAAGAAAAAGGGCCAAGACGTCATGCTTTGGACAATATTTATGCAAGGTAACATGAAAGGAAGAAAAACTTCACTTCCTTCCCTTGTGGTCACGTGAAAGAGCAAGAAAAAGGGAGAAGCTTCATGACATTTGACAAGTGGAGGGTGTAACACCCCCATACTTCCTTGCATCTGTGTATTTTCTTAGAAATACGCATTCTTAGATAAATGACATAAATGCCCTTGGATATTTTTGGAAATGACCAAAATGTCCTTGAACAATTCCACAAATGACAAATAGGTCCCTAGGATAAATGACCAAAATGCCCTGAACATTTGCCCAAATGACCAACATATCCTTAT
>PYAF01002452.1:21208-43877 GCA_007407185.1 Glycine tomentella
GATAAAAAATTAAAATATTTTATAATTCACGAGTTTAATAAATTTTATTTTAAATAATTATAATTTTATATTTAATGTTTTTTTTAATTTATACCTTTATGTAGGTATTACATCACTAATAACTATTATTACTTGAAGAAAAAGATGATAAATTTTAATATGCTTAAATATGTTTGAGAATAACATTTGTTCAATTAAAAATATAATTATTCTTTTTATTCAATTTTAATGTAATTATATTTAGCATGATATTAAATATTTAAAAAAATGATAAACTTATTTATTTATATATTTTATAAATAATATTAACTACTAAGTACAAATTTAAAAATTTATAATTTAATGAAACATGTGCATCACACATGTATAAAATCTAGTTTTACAACTAGTTATGTGCAATATTACCAAACATTTGGATGTGAGAATACCGCCCCCATGTTGTGAGTGAGAATACTTACATACAAACCTTAAATTTTTTAAATAGGTATTTGAAATATTTATCATTGTTAAATAAGGCCGTGAACTAATTATTTTTTAATTGGATATCTGAACTTGTATGTATTTAAACCAATCTAAAAAAACAAATACAAGTTCAGGGAACTCAATTAAAAAAAAAAAAAAGTTTTGGAACTTAATTTAAAATGGTCAAATATTTCAAGAATTTACAAACTAATTTAAATTAAAAAGAAACATTCATATTACCCTTAAATCAATATGAATATTTGTTAATTATTTTAATGTAAAGGGACTACAAAAGAATAAATGGTCAAAATTTAGGGGAATTTTTTTTTGGAAAAACAAAAGTGACTCAAGTTTAAGGGACCAAAACATACTTAACTTAAAACATTTGAGAAATATAAAATTATTAATAAATTTAAAAACTTATTTTAAATAAAATTAGTAATCAAATAAACTAACAAAAAGAGTTAAAATATAATTTCTATTTTATATAGCTAAATTAATTTAATTATTGTTCAATAGAAATAATTTTATATAGTTAAAGTGTGAGGGCATGACATGCTACATTAGTGCATCGCAAGATGGCATATGGTTGTGTTGTGACAGTTGTTAGTGAGAGTGAGACAATAATGATTACGATTTGATTTTATATACAAAGGATAGACTACTATTATATAGTATCCAAACCAATATATACAAGTAATAAGAGTGAAAATAAATAAAAATATTGTCTTGTTATAGGAAGTTAAAAAAAGAGAGCAAAGAAACAATGGACCAGACGATAAGAGTGGAAGAATGGGATGTGTATAAGAATTTGAGTGATGTAGAAGAAAACATGTTTTAGTTAGTGTAAGAGAAAACATGTATAAGAATCTTGTTCTTGCCTTTATAATATGACTTGATAGATTAGGATAAAAGCATAGAATCATAAACCTAATATTCTGATTTTACAATCAACAAAGTGTAAGAGAATAGTAATTGAAAATGAAGTAGGGTTTTAGTTAGTGTCGGGTTAACTGCATTGATTCCTATAAGTTTCTTTTTTATAAATAACAATGTGCTTGAGAATTAAATACATTATGTGATTCAAATTTATTTCTTATAATGAAAGAAATTCTCATTTTGAGAAACTGTTAAAAAAAACTGAAACGTGTTTGAATGGGTCGAAAAGCAAGAGCTTGTTTTCTTAGTAATGAACAATCTGTTTTTCAAACCCAACTTCTCAAAGACTTTAGATGTAAATGCAGATTCATGAATGATTATATTACATCTTTCACATGTTCCCTCATGCAATAGGTTTAAGGACTTGAATTATGATTATATGAATCACACGATGAGACCAAGGCATTAACGCTTGGATTGGATCATTTCCGGATGCAAATTTCAAGACTCCAAAGATAGTTGTTTAGAACTTAAAAACAAAAGATGGAGAAGATTAAGAAGATGGAATGAATGACGCCACCATCAATAGTGGAGCGATAAGTCGGGAGAGGATTCGTTGTTGGTTTTATTTTGTAACCAACCTTAATTGGTTAACTATTCATATGGTTAACTATCCCTTATCACAACCGTTGCTAACTTCTCATTCTAACCATACACACAAAACCACCTTTGATGGAAAAGGTCTATATATGGGTGTGTGTCTTCAATTTCTAGGGTCCCTGAACTCACTCACATATAAGGGCATATACACCATCTAGTGCAACTTGAGAGAAGAGTTTGGAAGACTCAAGAAATCACTTCACATTGCAGTATTACAACCCAATTGAGCAATGGCGGGAGATATTTATATTCTATTTTATTCCGCATTGATATAATATTATTTGTGAAAATGATTAGATCATTAAGTATCTAAAAATCTAACATTTGGTATCAGAGCAAGGTTCAACCTCTGCCTTGTTTTTACGTTTTGCGTTTTTTGGGTTTAACTGGATATTTTGATTTAAAGTCTTAAAATAAAGTTTGATTTTAAGAATCATAAAGAAAATAAATCTCTAATGATTCTAGACTTTAAATCATGAAAAACGGTGTAAAATTTTATGAAAAGAAGTTTTAAAATTAGAACCTGTGATTTAAAACTTTGCGTGCTTCTATATCCTTTTGCTTAAGGTTGAAGACAACATAAGTGTATTGTTTTATTAAGTTTCAAAATGACAATTCCTTTTGATTTTGATATTATCAAGATAACGTGCATGTTCTTGTACCTTTACTCTGAAAAGTAAAATCAAGTTCTTGTTTTCAATGCTTTTATGATGCAAGAAATGCTATTTTGTCATCTTATGCTTTATAAATTCATATTAAAATTTTGCTTGGCCACTGTACTTGTTTTGATCAAGGAGGATTCTTGTGATATGTAAATTTATCACTTATGTATGTGATACAGCAAATCATTATAAAATTGGCACAACATGACAAAATAGCATCAAAAGTAAAAAACTCGGTTTCCTTCATATATGTTTGCAAGGTTACCAATTTTTTTGGCAAAGCACGTGTTGATTAATTGGTAAAGGAAATACATAATTGATATTAATTGTAATTGATCATATATGATATAATAAATCTTATCCTACAGGAATTTTTTTATATTTTATATGGTTAATTAAGATAAAATATTAAATTATATTATTGAGTTACCCATAGGAATGAAAAATATAATTTGATAGTTTTATCATAAAGTATGTATAATGAATAAATAAATGTTTAGTGATCTTTATAATTTAATTAATTAAGGTTTGACCATAGCACCCTTAGTTAAATTATAAATTCAGAGCCTCTAGATCACATAAGGAAGATAACATTAATTGTAATTAGTCGTATGTAATATGATAAATATCATCTCACAAGATTTTTTTATCATGTTTTTGTATGATTAATTAGAATAAAAATATTAAGTTATGTTCTTGATTTGCCCACAGGGATTAGGAAATATAACTGATAAGTTTTATCATTAAGTTCATATGAATTTTATTGAATTAAAATTTTGGCTTACAGGCAAATTTTGTTACTAAATTCATAATTCTTTGAGCATGCCTTACATTGGTAAAGCATGATAATGATTTATTTTTGCCTCAAATTTTAATAATAAACATATAATTTGTAGTTGTACAACCTGTTAGTTCTATTGAAGTTCCGGAATTAAGAAGGGACAATTACCCAATTTGGAAGGAGAGAATTCTCCTGAATTTGGGTATGAATCTAATATGATTAACATAAATCATAACACATGGTGGATTGAATTTAGTTCTACAATCCATGTTTCAAATACCTTGCAAGGTATGCAAAACCTAAGGAAACCAGTGGACAGTGAATTGTGCATCTATTCAGGTAGCAAGATGAGTTCACCTGTGGAGGCCATTGGAACCTGCAATTTATTTTTAAGAAGTGGTTTTATTTTGAATTTGGAAAAAAAATTTATGTTCCTAGTTTTTCTAAGAATTTAATTTCAGTTTCAAGACTTGTACCATTTGGTTATTCCTTTTCATTTTATGAGACATCTTTCAGTTTATTTTATAATTCTGATCTCATAGGGAATGGTATTTTATGTGATGGTCTTTTCTATATTAATTTGCAAAATGATATCACTTATGACATTATGCATGTTAATGTTGGCATTAAGCGATGTGTTATGAATGAGGATTCCTCTATGTTGTAGCACCGGAGATTAGGACACATCTCTATTCAGAGAATTAAAAGATTAGTGAATGATAGAGTACTTAGTACTTTAGATTACACTGATTTTAAGACTTGTATAAATTGCATTAAGGGAAAGCACACAAACAAGTCTAAAAAAGGTTCCAAGAGGAGTACTAAATTATTAGAGATTATACATACAAATATCTGTTGTCCTGATATGGACGTATATGGTCAGAAATACTTCATCTCTTTTATAGATGATTATTCACGATACATGTATCTCTACATGCTTAATAATAAGTATGAAGCCTTATATGCCTTTAAGGTATTTAAGTCTGAGGTAGAGAATCAATGCTGTAAGCAAATTAAGATCGTGAGATCGGATAGAGGTGAAGAATATTATGGTAGATACACTGAAGATGGACAAGCACCTGGTCCATTTACGAGGTTTCTTGAAGAATATGGGATTGTGGCCCAATACACTATGTCTGGTTCTCCGAATCAGAATGGTGTAGCAGAAAGAAAAAACCGAACATTATTGGATATGGTGCAAAGTATGCTCAGTAGTTCCAAGCTTCCTAAGTTCTTGTAGAATGAGGCACTTAAGACGACAATGTATACATTAAACCGAGTTCAACTAAGGCTGTTCCAAAAATGCCATTTGAGTTATTTAAAGGTTGGAAACCGAGCTTACGAAATGTACGCATTTGGGGATGCCCGTCTGAAGTTAGAATTTATAACCCACAAAAAAAAAGCTTGACCCAAGGACTATTAGTGAGCATTTCATTGGATATGCTGAAAAGTCTAAGGATATAGATTTTAATGTCCATCTCACAACACTAGGATTGTGGAATCAAGAAATGCTAAATTTCTTGAGAATGACTTGATTAGTGGGAGTGATCAATACAGAGACTTTTGTTTCTGAGAATGATCATTCAGTTGCTCAACCATCCACTTCAAACGTGAGACTGGTTGTTGTCCAAAATATCCCTCCAGTTCAACCGGGTGTTATACAACCAATCATACAGGATCCACAACCTACTCAGATGATCTAGTAGATCAAGTTGTTCATGAGGAACATGAAGAAATTGTTGACCAACCAACCGAACAACAAGTTCCTCAAGAAGTTGATGTCTCAATATTACAAAGATCTAATAAAGTAAGGAAATCAATGATACCTAGTGATTATGTTGTGTATTTGCAAGAGTATGATTATAACATAGGAGCTGCAAATGATCCTGAAACGTTTTCACAAGCCATGAATTGTAAATAATCAAATTTATGGTATGATGCTATGCATGATGAGATGAATTCTATGGCATCCAATAGAGTATGGGATCTTGTTCAGTTGCTTGATGGTACAAAAGCCATTGGATGTAAATGGGTTTTTAAGACAAAGAAAGACTCATTAGGCAACATTGAGAGATATAAAGCAAGACTCGTAGCCAAATGATTTAATCAAAAGGAAGGGATCGATTATAAGGAGACAATTTCTCCTGTGTTGAAGAAAGATTCCCTCCATATCATCCTAGCATTGGTTGCACATTTTGACTTAGAGTTGCAACAAATGAATTTGAAAACAACTTTTCTCAATGAAAATCTAGAGGAAAAGGTTTATATGAAACAACCAAAAGGATTTTTCTCTAGTGACAATTAGAAATTAGTGTGTAAGCTTAAGAAGTCTATATATGGATTGAAACAAGCCTCCCGTCAATGGTATTTAAAATTTCATAATGTTATTTCCTCATTTGGTTTTGTGGAAAATATTATGGATCAATGTATATACCAGAAGGTCAGTGGGAGAAAAATTTGTTTCCTTATTCTATATATGGATAACATTTTACTTGCAACCAATGAAAAGGATTTGTTATATGAGGTGAAACAATTTCTCTTCAAAAATTTTGATATGAAGGATATGGGTGATGCCTCTTATGTTATTGGCATTAATATCCATAGAGATAGAATACGAGGTATTCTTGGTTTATCTCAAGAGACCTATATCAATAAAGTTTTGGAAAGATTCAGGATGAGTGATTGTTCACCAAGTGTAGCTCCTATTGTGAAGGATGATAAGCTTGATTTAAGTCAGTGCCCCAAGAATGATCTTGAGAGGGAACAAATGAAGAACATTCCTTATGCTTCAGCTGTTGGAAGCATTATGTATGCTCAAGTCTGCACAAGACCTGATATTGCTTTTGCTGTGGGAGTACTAGGAAGATATCAAAGTAATCTAGGTTTAGACCATAAGAAAGCTGCAAAAAAAGTGATGAGATACCTTCAAGGGATTAAAGATTACATGCTTATGTATAGACGGACGGACAATTTGGAAATAATTGGCTACTCTGATTCAGACTACCCTGGTTGCATTGATTCGAGAAAATCCACTTCAAGATATGTATTTATGCTAGCCAGCGGAGCTGTGTCTTGGAGAAGTGTCAAGCAGACTTTGACTGCTACTTCCACTATGGAGGCTGAGTTCGTTTCTTGTTTTGAGGCTACCTCACATGGTGTATGGATGAAAAGTTTTATTTCTGGGCTTAGATTTCTAGGCCATTGAGGATGTATTATAATAATTCAGCTGCTGTTTTTATGGCTAAGAACAACAAAAGTGGTAGTCGAAGTAAGCATATTGACATTAAGTATCTAGCCATAAGAGAGCGTGTCAAGGATAAAATAGTGGTTATTGAGCACATTAGCACTAAATTAATGATTGTTGATCCTTTAACTAAGGACATGCTACCATTTAAATTTAAGGATCACGTAGATAGAATGGGACTTGGTTCTTTATGTAATTTTCATTAAAACTCTATTTTGATGTTTTCATTCAGATTATGCGCATCTAAAGTTTTTAATTTTGAGAAACATCAATAAAGTTTGGACCTAGAGTAAACGTTGGGTTTATTCATTAAGTTATATGGGCTTGAGAAATATAATGCAATGTGATATATGGAAGATAATACTCACATACATTAGAGGACCTATCCCCATGATTCATGTATTTTATTTCTTTTTATGTAAATGATGGGATATGTGAACCATGTGGGAGAATGTTGATTTTATTTTGTAACCAACCTTAATTGGTTAACTATTCTTATGGTCAACTACCCTTTATCAGAACCGCTGCTAACTTTCCATTCTAACCATACACAAAAAATCACCTTTGATAGAAAAGGTCTATATATAGGTGCGTGTCTTCAATTTCTGGAGTCCCTGAACTCACTCACATATAAGAGCATATGTACCATCTAGTGCAAATTGAGAGAAGAGTTTGGAAGACTCAAGAAATCACTTTACATTGCAGTATTATAACCCAATTCAAGGAGCAATGACGGGAAGTATTGATATTCTATTTTATTCCGCATTGATCTAATATTATTTGTGAAAATGATTAAGTATATAAAAATCTAACATTCGTCACAAAAGAAAGCTTCCTTGATACAAGTCACCTAATTACTTTATGCTCAAGTTCAACTTTTTATTAGAATACCCCAGCTTAAGCTATTAGTTTTTTTATATGAATGGGTTTTATATTACATCTCATCTGTCTAACACTAGTTTTTATTTTATTTTCCCCAAATTAATTGGATTTCTATGTCTTGGTGTCACAATGATTTGGAAGAACAAATTTAAGTTTGTTTCATAGGAACTGGGTATAATGCTAAAACCCTTCTAGACTACTAGCATAAACTATTAGACTTGCCATAGTATTATCATACAATGTTTGGAAGTGGCGACTATAGTTTTTGTTACTTTCTTCTACATCTAATTTCTTTTCTTTGATTTTATAGCTTCTTGCTCTGCTGCTAATTGCAGGATAGTTAGTCATACTGTTTTCCTTCATTCAGTTACTGCATATATAGTATATTTTGTGGTTCATGATTTCAGTTTTTAAGGCAAAAATGTATTTCTTGTCTCGAATTTTGGGCCAATTTGTTATTAGAATTCTTTTTGTCGTTTAATTCCTACGCATCTTATGGAGTATTTTTAAGCTAAATGAAATGAATCCTTCCAAACAACTATTTTACCTTTAAACAGATATTTTAAGTCTTAATTTAGCTTTTAAGCCAAAAAAATGCTGGGCCAAATTGCTGTGGAATCTAAGTATCTATGTTTAGAGATTACTTCATTAAAAAACCATGTAATTCAGAACAAATATGGGTGAAATAATAATTGATTGGATGCGAAGGCAACATTCTATGTAACACATGATACTCCCTGAAATGGATACATTGTTTAAGACCACTGATTTCTTTATGGTTGGGTGATGGTACTAATATCTGCTTTTGGAAGGGTACTTGGGTTGTGAATATTGCTTTTTTAGAGATTTTTCCTCCCCTTTAATATATTATCACTCTGCATTTACCCTTCTAGTTTTACTTCATTCTACTCAGTTTTCTACCAATTAAGATAGAAAAACTTGGACTTTGTACCCTTCTAGTATGTTTTGTAAATCCTATTTGGAAGTCCTAAGCTACCTTAAAAGGCAAGTCCTTTTTTTTGGATTGTTGAACTTAACTGAATAAATGCAAACAACTTTTGCATTTATGCTATTTTTCCTAACATGCATGCAGTTATAGTTTAGAAACAGATGGATTATTGTTTTTGCATTGTAATATCGCTTCTTTCTTTAAGAATATTTGCCCTGAGGATTTTGTTATTCCTCTTTTGCATGAACTTGGGAATAGATTTCTCATTCAGTTTTATGGGTTTGAAGTTCATTATTCTTTGGATGGGTTGGCCTAAACTGATTCATTATACTCCTCGTTGTGCTTGCCTATCTGTCTATTTTTTTCTGCACCGTTCTTCAGTAAAGGGATTGAAGTCCCTATTCTCATATGATGTTGAGCCTGTTCACTGAAGTCCTGAATTATTAATTCTTTGACTATAAAAATCCAGTTGCAGAGCGTGTATTGGATCATGGATCAGTGCATATTTTTGTTATCATGACCATAGGTTTTTTTATTAACCTTTTTTTTCGCTTGTAGTTAGTCTAGATTTTAAAAGCACTGATAGCGAATTCCTGCCTTAATGTTTGTTAATCAACTCTTAAAACTAGTATTACTGATATGATAAAGAATACTTGAACGGCTGCTGGAAGTGTAGTAGCAGTGGCGACAGAATGTTGCTGGTCCTGTCATCCTCAAGAGTCTGTTCTTTCCCCACTTAATTAGGCCAAACTTTAGTTTAAGAGAAATTGTTCTTTCAAAATATTTCAAATTTCGTTTATGATTTTATCTAAAACCAAAGTAGTAATAGAATTTATTGACATATTTTACTAGTTTCATAGTTTCACATTTGTTTTTGTAGATAGGTGGAGCTGGTGTATAATGAGGACCATGATGTTGTACTTGAACGGCTGCTGGAAGTGCAGCAGCACCAACAACAACAAAATGTTCAAGAGGAGGAGCAGCAGCAGACTGTTCCTGCAATGCTACAATAGCCACATGAAGACCCATGGACAATCAAAAAAGTTTTGGTAAATTCTAATTTGAAAGATCAACTTCTAGTGCTGAAGGATAATTTTGTTGCCTACTGCTACATGTGGTGAGGCCTATGCATTCTAACTATGATACATGCCTTGAACTTGAGATATGGGATGCAGACACCAGATACATTTCCATTGTCTTTCTTAACAAATGGGGCAAAAGAACGCAGAAGTCTTACGTTTTCGAGAGTGGATGGATAGAACATTGTGTTAGGATCATGCAACCAACAGATTAAAGTTTTATGTTATAGTGCTCTTGTCATTTAGTTTGTGTTAGCAATAACAATCAGAGATGAGAGAAATAACACACACACGCAAACCCAAGGATTAATCATGATCCTTTGTTTGGGGAAGGATTGTTAGAGTACAACCAAAGTCTCACATTCAATAAACAAGGAATGAAACATAAGTGTATAACTACAAACATGTCTCTATTAATAAGAATATTGCTAAGTTTTCCCCCTTTCCTCCTCTAAATTTCAATTGCATGTAACAAGTTTTAAAGATAAGTGAAATAAACTAAAAAATCACAAGGTTTTGTATGCTAGAATTTCATAGCGATTCCAAAGTTTCAATAAAATGACTTTACAATTTTTTTTCTCTTTGCTTGTGTTGATGAAAGTTAAGGGAAGAAACTTATTAACAATATTCCTACCAAAACTTCTAAAGCATTTAATCTTAATCAAAACGTAAAAAGGATATTTAAAAAAAAAAAATCTACATGTTCTATATTAAAATAAAAGATGACTAAATTTATTTTAGTTATACACTAAATACATAATATGGATACTTCTTAGTTATCGGTAGATGAATATTTATAATTTATAAGAAATAATTAAGTAACAAATTTAAGTGTTTTATAATTTCATAATATTGTACTAATTATTTTACAATAGATAGTTGAAGTGTATATACATATTTTCATGAAAATATTATTTATTGCAATGATTTATCTGTGATAGACAAAAATGTTATCTCCTGTAATTTGGTACTTTGTTAATGAGACCATAATTAGGGAACTCAAGTTTAGAGTGAAAGTACTCTTGAAAGAGTACCATTAGAAGAGGAACATGCAACGACATGTTGCTTGATGTGGAAGATACAACCTGGGAAACTGAGGGATGATGAAACACATGGACTCACTAGTGGAAGTCTTGGGGATACGGTGCTAAATGATGAAGTACCTAAAGGGCCAGGGCAGCATCTTTTGTCGGATACTTCATCTGAGTGACTATTGCTTAGCATTCCAATTATTAGTGAGAGAATATCCTAAATTGACATAATTTGAGTTCATCGGTAGAAGATGAAGATTTTTGCCATAGGTTGACCCATATCGGCGTATGTAATCCCAATCACTTTCAAACTGGGAGTATGAATCCATACAGCGTCTAGAGATTTAAGTTGTTATAAATTGCGAAGCTGTGATTAGCTAGGTCCCCTGCTATTATATAAATGACAGTAATTTACTACCGTTAGTGATACACACACAACACATTCTCGATCACACACACGCATATATATTAGAATCGAATCTCACTCCTTTTCTCTTTCTTGTGTGTGTATATACTATATACTTATTAATTGGATACGTGAAGATGTCGATCAAGCCCAGTGATCAAGTCTCTTGCTAACGTGGCTATTTTGGAGGCTGTAGAGACTAACGATAAGATATGGACTCAGGCGCTAGTTTTATTTTCTCTTGTATTTGGGATAACTAGTTCATTATTTACCTGTATTTGTTATACCATGTATTTATTCTAGTTTCATAAACTGATGTTTGATTATAAAAATATCATGGTTTTTTTTATGTAATATTATTTTATGTGTTCCAAATAATTTTAATAAGTATTTTTTTAATCGCGAAAAATTTACATCCAATTTTATAATAACTAAAACAAATAAAAATAATTGTGAGATATGTCTAATGAATGGGTGTTACACCCACCATAGGTTTGACCATTAAACAGGTCAAGCCAACCCTATTCAGTCCTTCACGGAATGTTTGGTTAGGTGGGTTGATTCATCAAATTTTTAAAGATAATAAAAATAAAAAACATTTTTCTTTGATTTTTTTTAAAAAGTGATTTTTTTTCATCAAAGACATTTATTAATTCAAATGATTCAAATATAACCACAAATAATAGTTAAATGTCTCAAATATTCATCCAAGCATCTAAAGTACATAAATACTATTCAAAAGTCTGAAAATACTGAAGCCATAAAATAAAATTCAACCGTCCAATTATCCAAACATTAGTCATAGTAAGTTGAATGACATTAAAGTCTTAAATATACCAAATTGTCAAGACAATTTTTATTTTATTACTATACCATTTTTTTAGTTTAAACGGATTAAATGTGTCAATCCAACTTGATCGCATTTGACTCTCGGATTGAGTGAGTTTAATAACAATTTGGCCATAATTGCCAAAAGAGTTTAACTTCTACACCATTCATTTTTCTTATACACCCAGCAAAAAAAAATTATTCCAAGAATGCCCTTCATGTTTTTTGGTTAAGATTGATACACCCGGCAACGTCTCTAAGCTTTTGTGCTTTTCTGCTACGTTTTTTTATCTCTGGTTGGTGGTGTTGTTTTTGTGGTAGCGGAGGTAGTCGTGAGTGGCGGTGGTTGCTTGGTTTTGGCTCATCGGACATTTGTCAGAGATACGTTCCCGAAACCAATCTGGTCCGTATAACTGATACAAACTGGCAATCCGTATCAGTCATACAGATTGTCAATCCAAATGACTCATACGGATTGCCAATCCAAATGGCTCATACGGATTGCCAATCCATATGACTCATACGGATTGTCAATCCGTATGATCCATATGGATTATTAATCCGTATGACTTTTTTTAATTTTTTTAATTTGTTTAAATTTTTTTAATTTTTTACCCAAAGTTATATAATGTTTTTTTTAATCAAAACTTACATATTTACATTTACACTGTGATTTTAAAAAAAAAATAAAAGTCCAATTAAGAATATAAATAAGGAACATATAATTCTAAGTAGTATTTAAACACATATACTTGCACATAAAAATAATTACAGTAATCGTGAATAACGGTTATTGAGATGAGAGACAAAGAGGCAAACACAATAAACACCACTTAATAAAATGAAAATAACGGAACGTTCTAACAATAACAACTAAAATACGAAAATAACCAAACTAATCATAGTTTGAAAGATGTTGTACAACGAAGATGTCCTCTTCCATTTAAATCATTCTAATGAGCATCATGCCCAACATCTGCATCAATTATTGCAACATGTTGATTGGTTATTGGGGCTTGTTGAGTAACTGGTTTGGTAAAAATAGTTAAAATTTCTATTGGACAAAAACGTTTCCAGTAGTTGGATTCTACTAACACCTTTAAGACGTCTTCTCGGTAATCAACTCTATTATGTGATATTCGATTAATTTTTATGAATATTTTTCATGGCTGGCTGTCGAAAAAATAATTTTCTAACCACTTGTGAGTTGTGAATTCCATAAGGGGGAACCCCTACAGGCGTAACTTGCTTGATGACATCCTTAAGTGTTTCAATGTTTCATCCTGAAGGAATTTCAAATCTTATTGGATTTGTTCCAATGAAGGAGTAACCCACAAAATCCCCTTGTTGTGGTATGTTCCACTTGTCGTTGTAATATAGCATTGCATCATGTGTAGAGACGATGGTGGATCGAAGTAGGTTGAGTATATCATCGGGTGTTCTGTTGATGGTACATAATAATTCTACAGGGCCAACACACGGGTATTACTCATTGCACATTAACATTGTGCAAACATCATCATCATTTGTAAGTTGCAAAGAATGAAAAAAATATTGATGACCTACATCTAGGAATCGTTGTCGGAAGTAGATTTCATCCACAAATTGGTCATTGGTTAACAAAAGGGTGTTGTGCATTCTACTCTTGAGTGACTGAAAAGAACACTCATTAGGAACTTACATTGGTATTGGAGTAGGACATTCAAAAGAAACATCAGTTTTGTTGTGTTTGGTTGATCCATTTGGAAAAATGAATGCTAATTTGGAGTTAGCAATGGTCTAAGTGCTTGTTTCTCCTAAGAATGTCATAGTATTGAGAATGAATTTCGTTTGCGGAGGTGTGTTGTGTAGGAGTGTGTGGTTGTGTGAACAGTGTCTTGTGTTATTTATAGTTGTGTGATTGTCTTTCTGATAGAGGCTTGGTTGGAATCCAATGTTGATTGAGACATGTCATTTCTCCGATCGACAAATGGAAACTGCTGGTTTCCTTATGTCCTCTCTCCACAAAGGCTGAGATTAAACCCAGTCACCTGTCTCCAACGAACAGGTGATAAGTGGGCTTAACCCCGTACCAGCGACCATAACTTCAATCTGAGGTGCAGGCCTACCAAATTTGTGCACCTTTCTCCCATGAGATGCCAACTTCAGCTCACGGTGTTCATGTAATATTTGTTAGTTACATAGCTACATATAAAAGCTAAAAATAATAGTCAAATGGAATTTTATTTAAATACAATCGTACCTCTCCCGTCCAAACCTTAGCTGCAACATGATCAGCATAAAGAGACAACACTAAACTGTCATGGGGCCTACCAGGAAATCCCTCAACCTCAGTGGCATCAATGATTCCATTAACAGGTGCAACAATGTCACCAACGTCGACGACTTGCTCAGCAGGCTCATCCTCAACAACACCAGTCCTTCCGCGTTGTCTCCGTGCCGATGTTGTCACCTTCGGCGTGCAGGGGGTTCTTCTTCAATGGCTTTTGTACCTTCTCTGGCCCAAGCCTGCCATAATCTTATCGTTTTAACCATAATCTGACATTCAAACCAATTTGTTACATTACAATCATAGCCATCAGGGATAATTACACAGTATGCTTTCAAATAACAATTGAATTGAACTTCTCTTCATTCATTAACTTTAAGATCACTTTAAACCATAACCTGAGATCTTGACAATAAGTTACCTAACAAGTTCAAAGCATAGCCATCTGGATCAAAACAATCAGGGTTCCATAACAGGTTCCATAACATTACACAATATACTTTCAAATAACAATTGAATTAAACTTACTTCATTCATTAACTTTCAAATCTCTTAACCATAACCTGACATTTTGACAATAAGTTACCTAACAAGTTCAAACCATAGTCATCTGGATCAAAACAATAAGGATTCCATAACATTACATAGCATGCTTTCAAATAACAATTGAATTGAACTTCACTTCATTCATTTTAAAAAAATTAAAACAAATTTTCAAAAAAAAAAACCCATACGAATTGGCAATCCGTAAGGGCCATACGGATTGGCAATCTGTATGAGGTTTACGGATTACCATTCCTTATTACAGATTGGCAATTTGTAAGCCTCATACGGAACACCCATCCATAAGACTCATGCGGATTGACAATCCGTATGAGGCTTATGGATTACCATTTCTTATTACAGATTGTCAATCCATATGAGGCTTACGGATTACCATTCCTTATTATGGATTGTCAATCTGTATAGTATAACACTTGCGAATTACCAATCCGTACTCGTGCAGAAAACGATACCCAAGGAAGATGAAACGATGCGTCACTTACCTCGTCACGGAGCAAAACCACCACCGCTATGACGACGACCAACGCAACCAAAGACGATAGCCCGAGAAGCAAACCACATGACCGACCACCAAACCAGACGACGGAGCACCAAACCTTGAACGCGCGGAAGAAAAATCGATTGGGAGAACACAGAAGAAGAGAAGAACGAATGAATGGTGTATTGGAAATTTTAAAATCTGTAGGTTTTATGTTTTTTTTAACAAGGCTATTTGTGAAATTTCACAATTATTTGCTGGGTGTATAAGAAAAAGCGCTGATGTAGGAAGCAAGACTCTTGCAAAAAAAAAAAAAAACATTTTTTTGGCCCAATCCAATTGTGTGGTGAGTTTGATTAGGCTTCTGACACTTCTAATGGTTTGATTAAATTGGTTTACCAATTTAACCACTTAATTAGTAAGGTCAAACCAGTTCCAATTGAGTCAATAATATATCTAATTTAATAAGTAACTCGAATTTATTTTTATCTTTAATTCTTGACCAATATATCTAGTTTAATAAGTGACTCGAATTTATTATATCTTTAATTCTTGATCAACTTATCAAACCAATTGGTTCAACTATAATTTATATTACTAATTTGCTATAATTGTTACCTTGTCTAGCTAATTTCAATATTGCAAACCAAATTAGTATTTTACTGCCTCCGGTCTTTTTGAAAGAAATTAGTCATAATACTTATTTGTTAAATCAACTATTGTTGGTGAAGCATTATGTTAGAAAAAAATCATGTTTATTTCCATGTTAGATTTCTAAAGCTTCTCAATACCATATTAAATAATTATGTTACCGACCCTATAAGTTTATTACTTTGTCAGTTACCGAGAATTATTACAACTCATACAATCTGTTTAATCAATAAATTTAAACTCCTAAATCTAAGTTTAATACTTGATGGAAATTAAAAGAATGAATATTACTTGCTGAAATTTTCATAAGCAAGGATCACTTAATTTCCCTATACTGGTTATTAACGGTGTATACAATTGTTTGATTCACTGTTATAAAAACTGGGAACCTGTCCGATCGATCTGGGACACGATGGTTAAATCGGGTTGGTTCCACTTTCGAACCGGATATGCAGTTGATCCGAGGTGACCCGGTCAAACCCGATAGGGTTCTCGATTGGACGAATCCGACTTGGCTGGTTTTTTGAATTTTTTTTTGAAAAAAAAAAGAATTTTGGAGCATGAATAGATTTTTCTTACTCAAATAATGTTACTTATATATTTATATAATAGATACATATATAATTTTGAATTTTTAATATATATCAGTCAAACCGAATCAATTACTAATCCACCGATTGGACCACTGACCTACTACTTTGATCGGATCAATGACCAAACTGGATTTCACAACTATGATTTGATTGATAACGAATCCACCACAAATAAGTTGCAGGTAGTGATAACTAAATTATAATTGTAAACATGATATAATATAAATTTAATTTAAATTTAGATTTATAAAGAAAAAAGTGTCTTATGTGCCTTAGAATTGATTTCTTAGCAATATATCCGTATAATATTCTGTCAAATAAAATGGGAGACATATTTAATCAATGATCAAATAATCTGGGTAGAGGAAAATCTCACACAGCAATTAACAGTAAAAATAACAAATAGCATGCAATTCACTAACTGGATAAATAAAAAATTAGAAAACAAGAAATTTTTTGGGTGTTCGAAGATTAAATCGCACTTTTGAGGCACTTAAAGGCCTCTTTTGGAAAAAAAATTTGGGCAAGTCCCCTTCGCAAACTTACTAGCGGCTTCTCCTCTCAATTTCGAGCACATGACCACCGGTTTCGCCTCAATTGGACATCCCAGTCAAAAGTTATGGTCTTCCGAAGTTTCTACGCATCGCGCCACAATATGACACGTGTCTCAAAATGACATGTGTCGCCCCCTGACGAATCACGTCCCCCCTGGACGTGACTTAGCTCCATTCACGTCCCCTTGGGCGTGATCAAACACATTCACCTACGACGTGTTTGATTGCTATACATTTGTAAATAGTTTCAAAACTGCAATATTTTCATAATTTTTTATTTAAATTGCAATATTTTAATTTTTTTTTGCCCTTCCAAAATCATTTTTCAAGAAACTTCATCAACAAAAGTTACAAAGCCCCATTCCCTTTCCTTTTTCATCATTTCCCCTCAATCTATAAAGAAATGGCAAAAAAAAGGTCCATTAAATTAAAATATAATCAGCAGCACTAAAATCAAATTTATATCGTACGCTAATTTCAAAATATCCTCTCTTTTTTAATTCCTTAAAAAGATTTTAATTTGAATATTAGGTAGTATTATCATATCATCTAATAATAAATGGTTTATATGATAAGTTTATTAATTCTTTTTTTTTATATAATAAAGACAATAGAAACCGAACTTAATTTTTTGGTAAAATATGTTTAGGATATATCCCAGTAAAATATGAAAAATATTAATTTTGTGCTCATACAAATTTTCGTATCAATTTGGTCTTTGTAAAAATAAAATATGTTTTTATTGGTCGTCAGTTGTTAACTCCATTCGACGGTAGTCTAACGTGACTAACAAACTTATAAATGTAATTTGATTACAAATGAATAAAATAATTTGTAGTTGTTACAACCCAAAAATGAATTAAACAATTTCTAGCAGCTAAACACCCCCTAAAAGTCACAATTTTTCATCACTTCTTGAGTGAGTTTCTAGCAATTTCTAATGAGATTAGGGAAAAGATGAAACAACAGTGGATTTTGGTGTCTTTTAAGTATGCTTGAGATGGTAGAGAGAGAAAGTAATTAAGCCATGTCAGGACCAACAAAAATATGTTTTATTTTTACAAAGACCAAATTAATACGTATTGGAGTATTGTAAAGGGTATGTAGTTATTCAAGTGTAGTCGGGGTAGTTAGTATACCTGAGTTAAGTTGCTTAGTTAGTTAGAGTTAGTTGCTCAATTAGTTACAATTAGTTAGCTGTCCTAACTAACTAATCTATAAATATAGAACTATAAGCATTGAATCTTTGGGTTAATGAAATTGATTTTCTCCCCCTGTTCATTTCTCTGTTATCTTTTCTATTATGATATCCAGAGCCTAGTTCGATCAAAGTGATAAACAATGGCAAAATCAAACAATCCTTTTCCTTAATAGCTACAAAACCTCCACATCTCATCCACCTAGTGCTATGTTGACAAACAGTGACTCTTAATCCAAAAATTCCAATTGGATCCCTGATTTTGGAGCATTTTTTCATGTCATTGGGGAATCCTAAAATATTCAAAAGTTAACTCTTTTTGAAGGTTTTCATTGATAATGGTCAAGGTTTGAACATTCAATCCACTGGTTTATCTCATTTCATTTCTCATAATTCTAATTTCTCTTTGTCTCTTAATCAGCTTTTACATGTGCCTTCTATTACTAAAAATCTTACGAGCGTAAGTGATTTTGCTAAAGATAATAAAGTTTACTTTGAATTTTAGTCATATCTCTATGTTGTTAAATCTCATGTTTCCAATGAGATCTTACTTCAAGGCTCCGTTGGGCTTGATGGACTCTATTCATTTCCAAATCTAAAACTACAAAGCTTACTAGTCAAATCATCCATTTCTTATTTTGTTTCTAATTCCAATAATTCTAATCTTGTTTTTCCTACTTGTACTAATTTTGTTGTCTCTGTGGAGACTAAGTCCAACAACCTATGGCATGCTAGACTTGGTCATCCAAATTTCTATGTAATGAAACTTGTACTACAACAATGTAATATACCTCTATCCAATAAAAATGTTGTTGATTTATGTTCATCTTGGTGTGTAGGAAAGTCTCACAGACTTCCTTCTTCTTCATCAAATATTGTTTATTCTACTCCTTTAGAGTTAATTTATAGTGATATTTGGGGTCCCTCTCATGTTACTTCAACAAATGACTACTTATATTACATAACATTTTTTTATGCCTTTTCAAAGTATACTTGGATTGATCTCTAAAAGAACAAATATGAAACATGCAGTGTTTTTCAAAAGTTCAAAGCCATGGTAGAACTTTAGTTTAATGCCAAAATTAAACGTCTTCAAACTGATTGGGGAGGAGAGTTCAGACCTCTTACCCTTTTTTAGCTAAACTTGGCATAAACCATAGATTGATATGTCCACACACTCATTACCAAAATGGAGTGGTAGAAAGGAAACATAGACATATAGTTGAGTCTGATCTTATTCTTCTGAAACATGCATCTTTACCTCTTAAATTTTGGGACTATGCGTTCACTATAGTTGTGTTTCTAATAAATAAATTACCATTATCCTTCCTTAATTTTTGATGTATCCTATATTGTGCTATTTAAACAACCACCTAATTACACTATTTTAAAGACTTTTGGTTGTGCCTATTTTCCTTTTCTTAGACCTTATAAAAAACATAAACTTGATTACAGGTCAGAAGAATGTCTCTTTCTAGTATACTCTACTTTTCACAAAGGTTACAAGTGTCTTTCATCTTTTCCATATATTGATTTGCGTGAGTCTTCTTCAATCTCTTATACTACTCCTTCATCATCTACTCATTTTTCTCTCAAGCCCATTCCTCTTATTCCCTTTTCACATATTCATTCTTCTACTATTTATGCTGACAATTTTGTCTCTAATGAGAATTCTACTCCTTCTCAATTTGCTTTTGGTGATAATTCTAATGGCACTTTACCTCCTACTGGAAATTCACCTTTTAATGATGAAACTAGTGGTTTTAATGGTGGTTCTAATACTGGTACCACTCCACATTCAATTGAGTTTTCAGTCCTTAACAATTTTAATGCTGAATTTTGTTACACATTCAATTCTACCACCAATGTCCATGCTACTTTGCCTGCCAAAACTACTAATGCTCATCCTATGTAGACTAGATCAAATTCTGGTATATTTCAACCCAAAATTGATCCTACTCTTCTTCTCACTCATTGTGAACCAAAAAGTGTTAAGCATTCCATTTTTATCCCAATCGGCCACATGCTATGCGACAAGAATATTCAACTCTTATAAACAATAATACATGGGATTTAGTTCCCCTTCCTCCTAACCGAAAGACCGTTGGTTGTAAGTGGGTTTTCAAGATAAAGGAAATTCATATGGCTCTCTTAACAGATATAAAGCTAGACTAGTGGCTAAAGGTTTCCATCAAGTTCAAGGTTTTGATTTCAATGAAACATTTTCTCCTGTCATAAAACCTGTAACTACTAGACTCATCATTACTTTAGTATTGACTCGTCACTAAGATGTTTTTTCAATTAGATGTCAACAATGCATTTCTAAATGTTACTCTTGAAAATTTTGTCTATATGTCACAACCACCTAGTTTTGAAAACTCATATCGCTGTCTAGTTTGTAAGCTAAAGAAGGCTCTTTATGGACTCAAAAAAGCCCCTAGACAATGGTTTGAAAAACTTCAATTTATTCTTCTACAATTTGGCTTCACAGCAAACACATGTGACCCCTCCTTGTTTGCTTATAAAGTTCAACATCAAACTGTTTACCTTCTGGTATATTTTGATGACATATGGTAGCTCATTTGTGCTAATTTAGAAACTTACTTATAGATTGAATTCCAGCTTTGCCCTTAAGCAACTTGGAAAGTTGGACTACTTTTTGGGAATTGAGGTAAAAACTCTGCCTGATAACTCTCTTGTTCTCACCCAGAACAAGTATATCCACTATTTCAAAACCTAGATCGGACCAGTCGAGCCGGTCACGGAATGGTTCAATGCTTTCTAAAAATCAGTGCCTCCTTAAATTGGCTCAAAACCACTGAATCGGTTGAAAATAGGTGGGTTAGCTGGTTTTGCTTAAAACTTTTGTTTAAAAAAAATTTCAAAATGACGTTGTTTTGTTTTTTTTATATAAAAAGAAATATTATAACTTATGACACTTTTAAGTGAAGTTCACTTTTTATTATTATCAATTTATGCATATTATGTTATTTTTTATTCAATATTACTAGGATATTATATTAAAATATTTTTTTTATTAAAACTGATTTGACCCCGGTTCGACCATGGACTCTTGAACTAATGCTTTCACTGATTTGATGATTGGTCCGATTCTGAGAACATTGATTATTAGAGACATTCTTCAGAAGACTAAGATGATAGAAGCTCAGCCTATCTCCTCACCTATGACAACTAGCTGCAAGTTGTCTAAGTCTGATCCTACCTTTTATAGGTAAGTTGTGGGAGCCTTATGATATGCGCCTAGCATATAAGGTTTTCCTAAGCTTTTGAGAGCGAGAATTGAGCATTAAGCATGGATAATTGCCCTCTTTGTGTTATGATTTGAGCTAATGTGATAAATTGCCAGGAAATCAATCAAAGGTGCCAAGATTAAGCAAAAACCAGAAGAAAATAACCAAGCTTGGAAGAAAACTCTGGCGCCATCAGCGCCAGAGCGGCACCATAAGCACCAAAGACACTGGAAGATGGTGTCATCCGCGCCAAGTCCATGCCATTGGCGTCATCAGCACTGGAATATGGCGCCGTGAGCACCAGTTTGGCGCCAGGAGCTCCATTCATTCTGTAGGTCGGCACCATCAGCGCCAGTCCCGCGCCATCAGTGCCGCACTTCGACAGAGTTAGCTGTCAAGGGTAAAATGAAGATTTCACAAGCTGTGGTATAAATACTTCACCCTCAACATTCAATGCACGACTTCTTGGAGGGAAACAACACAAAATAGGTTTTTAGAAAGCTTGGGTACCTTAGCTAGGGTTTTGGGAAGATTGAAGGCTCAAGTGGAGGTGTTCTCCATCTTCTTCTTCCTTTACTTCAGCTAGGTATGCCACTTTTTGTAACACAGCCACCCACAATGAGGTTTGGCTAGTTTCATATGGTAGTTAGGACTAAGCACTGAATGTAACCTCTTTTGGATTGTATTGGATGCTATCTTTCATTTATATCAAGTTATTTCACTTTATCTTATTGAATGCATGTCTCTATCTCTCTGGAACTGATCACTCTGGTTGGGTACTGAAAGTTAGGATTTACAATAGGAATATTGGGATTCTATGCTTGGACTTGGGTAAAGTGACAAGCTTTACATTGACTAGGGATAGAAGTGTATGCTTGCAACCACTTATTGCATCATTTATTGCTTAACCTAACAGCTACCACTAAGGGATTAGGGTAATTACTTGGGTTAAAGGGTTAATATCACTACGGGAGTAGGGCTTAGCTATTATTGTATGAAGATGCATGTTTGAATGACTTGGGATAGATGAATGTAGCAGAGAATACATATAAGAAGGTAGGAAGCATTTAGTGTGAATTGCCCTAGCTACTTCACCACATATATCATTACAACCCTCCATAGTCTGTCCATAATCTTCATGTTCATAATTAGATTTTAATTTAATTTGTTATATAAACTCAACACCAATTTCTCGTAAATATTTGTCATCCAACCTATCGATATTAATTATAATTTAATTGGTCAACA
>PYAF01002452.1:43977-56770 GCA_007407185.1 Glycine tomentella
GGTAGGAAGCATTTAGTGTGAATTGCCCTAGCTACTTCACCACATATATCATTACAACCCTCCATAGTCTGTCCATAATCTTCATGTTCATAATTAGATTTTAATTTAATTTGTTATATAAACTCAACACCAATTTCTCGTAAATATTTGTCATCCAACCTATCGATATTAATTATAATTTAATTGGTCAACAATCCTCATGGGAACGATATCTTTCTTATCACTTTATTACTTGGAACGATCAGTATACTTGCCGAATACGCAACAAGTTTTTGGCGCCGTTGCCGGGGATTGTTTTAGCCAATTTTATTATAAATTTTTATCTTTAAGGTTGGATTTCTTTTGTTACTAACCCGCTTCCAGAGTTTATGCGAGGTACCGCTGACCCCGTGAATCTTCAGTTTGATCCGGAGATTGAGAAAACTATTAGGAAGAACCGAAAGTTAGCGAGATAAAGGAAGGAAGCAGAAGTATCTAGTTCTAGACCAAAACAACAAGAAGAAGAATCGGAAGAAGAACTAGATATGACTGAGAGGAATAGGGAGCAGCCAAGGCCTGTGGATGAACTCATGGAGGACATCATTGCTCCTATGTTCATTCGGCCTGCCTCCAGCATAGTGAGACCACCCATTCAAGCAAACAACTTCGACATGCACCCTTCTCTAATCAGCTTGGTGGAACGGAGTCAATTTGGTGGTGAGGTTTATGAGGATCCTCATGACTTTGCTAATCGATTTCTGATGATTTGTGATACCATCCGCCATCATGGAGTGTCGGACGATGCTATCAGACTGAGGCTCTTTCCTTTTGCCTTGAAAGGGAAAGCTCTTAGGTGGTTGGGCCGCCAAGCTTCAAACAATATAACCACTTGGGATGAGCTGATGGCAAAGTTCTTTGCTCAATATTTTTCCATGGAGAAGTATAACCGCCTGGTGAATGAGATCACCAACTTCACTCAGCTCCAAGTAGAAACATTATGCGCGGCATGGAACAGATTTCAAGAGCTTATCCAGCGATGTCCTCAATATGACATGCCAGTAGGGAAGAAGGTGCGTATCTTCTTCAATGGGTTGTCACCTGAATCCAAGCTGGTTGTAAATGGAGCTGCCGGAGGTTCAATTAGATCAAAAACTACAGCCCAAACTCATGATTTGATCAACTCTTTGGCCCGTACTGAAAATGAGAGTGTAGTAACTCAGTCTAAGAGGGAAGTCATTCATCTGGGCAGCACTGATGCAATGTTGGCTGAGCAGAAACTTCTATCACAGCAGCTAGCCATCCTCAATGCTAAAATTGACAAGCTTGAGATCTCCAAAGCTCAAGCTTCTTCAATTAAGGCAGGCGTGGTTGCATGTGAATATTGCCAAGGGGACCATGAGTCCAATGTTTGTCCAACCTTGGTGGGGGCTGATCCAATTCAGGTGAATGGAGTATGGTATAATCAGAGACCTCCGCAAGGTTATCAACGGAATTACAATCAAGCTTCTGGGAGTGGTAGTTATCCAAGAAGACCACAAGGAGGTGGGTTGGACTACAAGTCTAACCATTATTTGCAACCACCTCCTATTCCTCCCAAGGAGCCATCAGAATTAGAAAAAGCTATGTTGCAGCTGGCCAAGACTACAAACGATCACATCCAGAATACTGATGCCTTTATGAATGAGACTAGGTCTCAACTGAAGAATCAGGGTGCATCCATCAGGAATCTGGAGACTCAAATTGGCCAGATTTCTAAGCAACTAGCTGAGAGACCACCTGGTCAATTCCCTAGTGATACTATAGTAAATCCTAGGGAACATGCTAAGTCCATAACCACCAGAAGTGGGAGAGTGATTAACCCTCAAGAAAAATCTAAAGTGGTCTCAAGAGAGGAGAAGAAGGAAGAGCCTGTAATAGAGGAGGAGCCTAAAGAAGAAGAACTTCCTAGAAGCTCAAAAAAGAAGGATAAGGGGAAGGAGAAGATCTCTGATGAACCTAAGTAACCTCTGGATTTTTCCAGATTTGAGAAACCACCATATCCCTTGAAGACAAAACAGAAAGCTCAGAAGTAGCATTTTGCTAAGTTCTTGGAAATGTTCACAAAGCTGCAAGTGAACATTCCTTTTGCTAAAGCTTTGGCAAATATGCCCAACTATGCCAAATTTATGAAAGAGATTCTTTCCAAGAAGCACAAGCTGTAGGAATATGACACGGTGGTTCTTACGGAAGAGTGCAGTGCTATTATTCAGAGGAAAATGTCTCCCAAGCTTCGTGATCCTGGAAGTTTTAACATTCCAATTGCCATTGGAAATGTTAATGTGGGGAGAGCTCTCTGTGATCTTGGAGCTAGCATCAACTTAATGCCCTTGACTGTGTGCAAATCCTTGGGCATATCTAAGCTGAAGCTATTATGGTATCTCTCCAATTAGCTTACCGGTCTTTGAGGAAGCCAAGTGGAGTCTTAGAAAATGTACTTGTCAAAGTTGACAAGTTCATATTTCCAGCAGACTTTATAGTTCTTGATATGGCAGATGAGAGTGAGATACCGCTTTTGCTGGGTAGACCTTTCTTAGCTATAGCCCGTGCCTTAATCGATGTGGAGAAAGGAAAGCTGGAGCTGAGAATGGATGATGAGTCAGTGGTCTTTAATGTGTTTGATATATTGGATGAATGTGTCCAAGCTGAAGAAATTCTTGTCAGAGGATTTGAAGTAGAATTAGAAACACAAGACTCTATCAGCCCTCAAGAGGTGGTGGAAACAGTGATGGAGGTTTTGGAGAAGAAGGCAACTGATATCGATCATGGAGCTCCAAAGCTGGAATTGAAAGAGTTGCCTGAAGCTCTGAAATATGTGTTTTTGGGGGAAGATGAGACATACCCCTTCGTCATTAACAAAAGCTTGTCTGGGGATTAAGAAGCCAAGCTTATAAAGGTGCTCAAGGAGCATAAATCCGTCATTGGATGGTCCATCTCAGATTTGAAGGGTATCAATCCTTCATTTTGCACCCACAAGATTCTGATGGAGGATGACATGAAGCCTGTAAGACAACCACAATGAAGGCTGAATCCGATGATGAAGGAAGTGGTGAGGAAGGAAGTGGTGAAGCTTCTAGATGCTGGGATGATTTATCCCATTTCAGACACTGCTTGGGTGAGTCCGGTGCAGATCGTACCGAAGAAAGGAGGAGTGACGGTGGTTCAGAATAACAATAATGATCTGATTCCTACTCGAACCATCACTGGTTGGCAGATGTGCGTAGATTATAGAAGACTAAATGATGCCACCAGGAAGGATCATTTTTCGCTTCCCTTCATTGGTCAGATGTTGGAGAGACTAGCCAGCCATGATTTCTATTGTTTCCTTGATGGATATTCCGGCTATAATCATATTCCCGTGGCACCAGAGGATCAAGAGAAGACAGCATTCACCTGCCCCTTTGGAGTATTTGCCTACAAAAGGATGCCCTTCGGTTTGTGCAATGCACCTGCAACTTTCTAAAGGTGTATGCTATCCATTTTCTCTGACATGGTTGAAAATTTTTTAGAGGTATTCATGGATGATTTTTCTGTGTTTGGTTCTTGTTTTGATGCATGCTTATCTAATTTATCTAAATTTTTGAAAAGATGCCAAACCAACCTTGTTTTGAACTGGGAGAAGTGTCATTTCATGGTACGAGATGACATTGTTTTGAGCCATAAAATCTCTTCAAAAGGCATTCAAGTAGATGAGGCCAAGCTTATATTAATTGAAAAATTGTCTCCTCCCACAAATGTTAACAGTGTGCGTAGCTTCTTAGGCCATACTGGCTTCTATAGGAGGTTTATTAAGGATTTTTCTAAGATTGCTAGACCTCTTAGTCAACTGTTAACAAAAGAATCTGATTTTGTCTTTGATGAAGCTTGCCTCAATGCATTTAATGTGTTAAAGGAAAAGCTTACAACTGCACCGGTGCTCACAGCCCCTGATTGGAACTTGCCATTTGAATTGATGTGTAATGCAAGTGCTTATGCAATTGGGGCTGTCCTTGGTTAATGTAAGGACAAACTTCTGCATGTCATATATTATGCTAGCAAAGTTTTAAATGAGGCACAGATCAACTATGCCACAACTGAAAAAGAAATGCTAGCTGTAGTGTATGCACTTAACAAGTTTAGACCTTACTTGATTGGTTCCAAGGTTATTGTTTTCACTGACCATGCTGCTCTTAAGTATTTATTGAAAAAGCAGGATGCTAAGCCATGCTTGCTGCGTTGGATGCTCTTGTTTCAAGAGTTTGATAGAGATAAGAGACAAGGCTGGAGTGGAAAACAAAGTGGCTGACCACTTGTCAAGAATTCAAGGTGCAAATCTGCAAGATGGGCCAGAATTAGCCATCAATGAGTCATTTCCAGACAAGCAAATGATGGCTGTCGCAAATGCTCCTTGGTTTGCTGATATGGCTAACTACAAAGCTGTGGGAGCAATTCCTGACGACCTCACATGGTAGCAAAGGAAGAAGTTCTTGCATGATGCCCGGAGATACCAGTGGGATAACCCATTTCTGTACTTCCAATGCTCTGATGGCATTATCCGAAGGTGTGTAGCTGAATTTGATGTTACAAAGATCTTGTGGCATTGTCATGCTTCAAGCTATGAAGGCCATTTTGGAGGCAACCGGACTGCTCACAAGGTTCTGCAGAGTGGATACTATTGGCCCACATTATTCAAAGATGCTAAGGCATTTATGGAGAACTGTGATAGATGCCAAAGAACGGGGAACATATCCCGTAGAGATGAAATGCCATTCAACAACATTTTAGAGGTTGAATTGTTTGATGTTTGGGGAATAGACTTCATGGGACCCTTTCCCAAGTCTTTCTCTAATCAATATATCTTGGTAGCAGTTGACTACGTCTCCAAATGGGTAGAAGCAGTGGCATTGCCCACTAATGATGCTAGAGTTGTTGCAAACTTCCTGAGAAAGAACATCTTCACTCACTTTGGGGTTCCTAGGGCCATAATCAGCGATGGTGGCACACATTTCTGCAACAAGCAAATTGAAAGTTTGCTCACCAAGTATGGGGTAACTCACAAGGTGGCCACGCCCTATCACCCACAAACCAACGGTCAAGTAGAAGTTTCCAACAGAGAATTGAAGAGGATACTTGAGAAGACTGTTGGAAGTTCTAAGAAGGACTGGTCCAAGAAATTGGATGATGCACTGTGGGCCTACCAGACAGCTTTTAAAACACCGATAGGTATGTCACCATATCAGTTGGTGTATGGGAAATCATGTCATCTTCTGGTAGAATTGGAGCATAAGGCTATGTGGGCCACCAAGTTCCTCAACTTTGAGCTATCAAAGGCTACAGAGAAGCGTTTGTTGCAGCTGAATGAATTGGATGAGTTTAGACTTGCCGCCTATGAGAATGCTAGGCTTTACAAGGAGAAAACCAAGAAATGGCATGACAAGCAGATCCATCCCAAGGAGTTTACACCCGGATAGCATGTATTATTGTACAACTCGCGCTTGCGGTTGTTTCCAGGTAAACTCAAATCTAGATGGTCAGGACCATTCGTGGTTGTAAGGGTTTTTCCTTATGGAACAATAGAAATCTCTCCTCTTGACACCAACAGACCATTTAAGGTCAATGGATGGCGGTTGAAGCCATATTTTGGGGGTCAAATTGATAGGGATGCTATGGCAATCCCTTTGAGCTCCCCTAATCCTTAGAGGATCAACTGTCAGACTCACGACGTTAAACAAGCGCTTATTGAGAGGCAACTCAACTATGTGCTTAATGTTATGTTTGAATCCTTTTCTTAGGTTAGAGTAGATAATTAGCTTTGCATTCCTCGTTGTTAGTTTCCACTTGCTTAAGACAATTCGTTCCTTTTGTATTTATTGTGATTTTGTTATTATTTTTCATCAATGCATGTTAATTTGGCTTCATATTGCATTTTAAGTAAAAAGTGTTGATATTCCTAGACTTTAAAGCTTCATATTGCATTTTGTGCTTGTGCTGGAACTCTGGCGCCATTCGCGCCAGATTGGCGCGATCAGCGCCAACCTTACTGGACTTCCGCGCCATTCGCGCGGCTGTGGCGCCAAAAGCGCCAATGTATTTGGACTTCCACGCTGTCAGCGCCAAATTGGCGCCAATGGCGCTGGCTGGGTTACAATTTCAAGCATGGCGCCATCCGCGTGGGATTGGCGCCTATAGCGCCAACTGCACTGGAATCTCGCGCCATTGGCGCGATAATGGCGTCGTTAACGCCGTGGTTTCTGGAGTTCCACGCCGATGGCGCGACAGTGGCGCGGATCGCGCGGCACTTAGGGCGTTGTTTTATTTTTTTAAAGATTTTGAAATTTCCTGCACCCCCTCAATTCCCCATGCCTCTCGACCTCTGCTCTTCTCCACTCCCCACAAACCTTCGTCCCCATAACCTTTCCTAATCCCATTCATTTCTTTTCTCTCCCTTACTCTACCTCATTCTCTTTTCCCATTCCAACTCGTGCTTGTTCGTGTCTCGTGGGTTCTTCTGTGCATTCTCTCAGTTCTACATTCACATTCATGGCTCGTGACAAGGTAAGAATCATTCTCAACTAGGCTCTGGGTGCCATTGATTGTGCATTGTTAGTCTAGGGCTGAAAACCTCAATTCTGCAATAGGTTAGGGCTCATTTACAACCCATGCGCATAGCGTGAATTTCGAGCCACCAGCGCATGCTGGCTTCTTGGACTTCCCATGCTGCATTGTCGTTCATGCAAAAGCTTCATTTTGCTTCTAAGCTCCTTTCAACTGCTGTGGGTAATGCATTGATTTATGTTTTGAAATTTTATAGTGTATGACCCTCATAAATTGGTCCTATGGTTGTATATCTCTGTGAAAGGCTAGGTAAGTATGTGCTTGTACAATGATAATTTTAATTTTTTGCTACCCTTTTCACTCTGTTTGGTTCTGGCTGGGTATAACCCCGGTTTCCTTGGCTTACAAATCCTAGGGTTTCAAATGGTGTGTGGATTAACTTGTCAGCTCTTGTCCATGTTTCTGTTGGCTCATTGTGAGAAATTGCAACCCACACCCTATCTGTTGATGATTGAATTAAACCTGTTACTAGGCATTTCTTAGTGATTTGTGGTTACCATTGTGCAGAAATGGTTTGTATCCTGGATTGCTTGGTTCCATGAGTGCTTTGTCATGCATCAGGTTTTGACTAATCACTATTACTCAAGTTTCATTCTCAATTGTCACTGTTGGTTTGTTCTGGACGTACTGGTTCTAATTTGCACTTTCTTGGTGAGATTGTGTATGAATGCTAAAATTGAAACTGCGAATTTCATTCTAATCTAGTCTGTGTCTGTTGTATCATTTGGTTCCAAGCCATGCATTTAATTTAATTGAATTTGATACTGGTGCAAGTTTAAATCTGGGAATTGTGCTCAAATATGGTTTCTATCTTTTTGTCAATTTTCATCCAGCTATGAACCCTAATTGATCACACTGCATTCCTGGCCACTATCTTGCTATGAACTTGAGAATTATGAATTTGTGTTGAAAACAAGCTATGGTGATCATGTGCTGTAACTGTAACTGATTTCTATGTTCCCTGCATTTGAATGAATGTTTGAAATCATTAAGCATATTTGTACACATCATTGTGGACACTATGGCTTCAAACAAATCTGGGAATCATAGCATTTATCTGAATATGCATAATTATGTTATCAGTGTGGCCGTTTGTTCAACCAGTGCTTTGCTTGATGCCTTGTTGTTTGATATTGTTTGTGCTAAATTTAGGAATTCCCCTAGTCCAATGCTTAGGCCAGGATCTGCTTTGTGAATTGTTGAACCTATGGTGTATTGGATTTGGTCTTAAATTTCAGGGCAAACAGGTAGACAAAGGCAAGCAAAAAGCTACCACAGGGGCCACCAGCAAAAGGCCGCGGACTTCTAACTTCGATGATGGCCGCTTCCAGTCGAAAAAGCATCAAGAGCGCTTCGACAAATGGTACTCTCCAAAGAAGATTATCCCGGAGAGATAGATTGATTGGGAGGGCTTACCTGATGATTCACCAATCTGGGAGGTGATTGTGCGCCGCCAGTGACAGACACTGGTCAGCTTTGCTGAGCCCAGCGCCAGCTCCATCCTGAAGGATTTTTGTGCAAACGTGGATATGCCTTCTGTGGCACTGCATAGGCGCAGCTGGGTCAGGGGCGTGGTCGTTCCTTTAGACCATGAGTTTATTGAGAGCTTCTTGCAGACATTCTTTGACTGCCTCCGCCACTGTGGATTTGTGAAGCGGTACAACCAAATGCAGCCCTACCCTTGCACTGGCCGTGCCACCTACAGTACAGACATGTCTCAGCTGGCAGATGAGCTCCGCAAAGGCATCACCAAGCAGTTTTCAGCCTGGAAGATGAAGACAGGATTTGATTACGTCCCCGAGAAGCTCAAAAGAAGCGAGCTGCATCCCGAGTCTGATTTTTGGCACTTGTTTGTGAACTCCACCATTCTTCCATCATCTAACTTGACGGATGTGAATGTGGAGCGTGCCTGCTTGCTATATGTAACATCCCGGGCGCTGACAAGGGCAGGGAGTGATCGCCGATGTAGTGAGGCACGGACAAGGAGCGGCTACTGGCAGGCTTCCAGCGGGAGGGGTACATGAATGAATCGAATACACACCCGAACGAGAGGGATCCAGAGGCTGTGCAGGTATGGGACTGTACAGTTGAAGATAACTTAAAGGATTTAATAGGTACTATCTATACCAACAAGGTGCATCTACTTTTCGGTAGCCCATAACATAAGAACTCCACAGTTAAGCGTGCTTGACTTGGAGCAATCTTGGGATGGGTGACCTCCTGGGAAGTTTCTCAGGAAGTGTGTGAGTGAGGACAAAGCACTGAAAAGTCTTGTGTTGGTATATAGGGACAGTTGTTGATCCTGCAAGTGGTCGAGCGTTACAAGTGGTATCAGAGCAAGCTCTCTCTACCAGTACGGTGTGGTTCGAGGACGAACCAAGCAGAAGCTGGTGGGCATGTAACATCCTGGGCGCTGACGAGGGCAAGGAGTGATCGTCGGTGCAGTGAGGCACGGACAAGGAGCGGCTACTGGCAGGCTTCCAGCGGGAGGGGTACATGAATGAATCGAATACACACCCGAACGAGAGGGATCCAGAGGCTGTGCAGGTATGGGACTGTACAGTTGAGGATAACTTAAAGGATTTAATAGGTACTACTTATACCAACAAGGTGCATTTACTTTTCGGTAGCCCATAACATAAGAACTCCACAGTTAAGCGTGCTTGACTTGGAGCAATCTTGGGATGGGTGACCTCCTGGGAAGTTTCTCAGGAAGTGTGTGAGTGAGGACAAAGCACACTGAAAAGTCTTGTGTTGGTATATAGGGACAGTCGTTGATCCTGCAAGTGGTCGGGCGTTACACTATATGTTCTGCAGAGAGATATCAACCTTGATATCTCTTATGCTCTATCAGACCGCATCCTGCACATGATTCAAGATGGCAGCCCCCGCTCCCTCCTCAGCCACTCCTCGCTCATCTCTCATTTATGTATGCACGCAGGGTTGGAAATCCTTCATGACGAGCCCCGGGATGTGGGGTTAGGCACTACTTTGACTCAGAGGCTCTATCAGGACGCCGTGAGGCGCACTCTTCAGGAGCAGCTTCTTCGTGCTGCCGATCTCACCCCCGAGGAGATGGCTGCTAGAAGCCCACGATACGGACCTCACGAAGGTTTAGAGGAGCCTATGCCAGAGGTCCCAGTCTTCCCACAGCTAGCCGCTTCATCACCGCCACCACCACAGGATGCCCCTGCTGCATCCAGCCATGCCCCACACCGCGAGCCTATCTTTGAGGACTCGGCCACTTACCTGAGGATGCAACAGCAGCTAGAGCACCATTCCACCACCATCCAGAGGATGCAGGAGCAGTTCGACGCTCAGACCCGGATGCTTACCGCCCTCTGCCAACATTTCTCTATGGATCCTACCAGCTCTCCATCGCAGCCTCCCCTACTCTCTTTTGCGCTACCATCACCATCTCCTTCAGCAGCAGCGGCCTCAGACACCATGGATGAGGATCAAACCCACTGATTCTCCTCGCCCTCCATCTTTATTTATTTTACGCTATACTTTATTTAACTGTCCTTTTCAATTTCTACACCTTACATTCAGTTACATGACACTTTTTGCATACTATGTGGCACCGTCAGTGCGTGCCTAAACATATTACACTCTGCCATATTTTAGTACTGTGTTATGCATGAGTTGTTTCCTCTAGTAACGTGTTATCTGCTTTGTGTTTTATGCATGTCTTTTTGTTAATCATACGTTTTTTTTTTGGGAAACATGAATAGTAGGCAAACACTTTTTGGTCAAATCTCTTTTTGTGAACATATACAGATAGTTAACTACAATTGGTTTTGTGTCTAATTTTAATCTAACCATAAGTGTACATATTAGACATTTTTTCTAAAGGCATGCTTGTCCCGGATTTGGATTTGCTCAATCAGTTAGTTGTGAGTTTGATTTTGGTAAGCATTGGTGATATGAATCATGACTTGATGTTGTATGAAACTTCAACTGAGTGTGTGAATGCTTGTATAGCTGAATTTATTTTGAAATGGAATGCTTTGTTTGATTTGACATCACCATGAGTCTAGCTTGTACCATAGCCTGTGAGGTTTGGGCTTAAACAGTTAAATTCTTCTAGAGCGACCTCACAGCAATAGGACTCTAGAACTTGCTCTGTTTCTCTCTAATGCATGCATGATTGATGCGATAAAGGCATTTTGTTCTGATAAGCTTGGGCCAAACAGCCTTCCTTACAATTATTTCCTTTGCTAACCCTTTGAGCCTGAAGCCGTCTTTTGTTTAATCACCTGATAATACATCAAATCACAATGGTCACCTTCCTTGGTTGAGATTGAACTGCTAATTGATCTGTGGTTTTGCAAGAAAAGAATATAAATATCAAGGTAAATACAAGAACGAAATGAGATGAAAAACAAAGAATGGCATTCAATTAAGCCAATTGACAAATGAAGGAAAGAATTAGCAATTTGAAAGAAAAGGAAGAAATGAAAAGAAAATTTTGAAAGGAGTAATAGAAAGAGAAAAAGAAAAATTTCAAAAATGTAGTAAGTTCAATCTTAATGTTTGTTAGTCACTTCCCAAATGCTCCTACTTGTAAGCCAAGCCAAGTTACAACCCTTTTAAGACCTTTTGATCAGTTATGCATGTGTTGTGTTTTTTTTTTTTGTAGGAACTTGAGAATAAGATCAAGCCTATGGTAGTGCTAGGGCTGTGATGGATTGAGAGAATACCCAGACACTAGAGTGTTGAGTGAAATATAGCATCTATGAGGGGTATTCAAGTTGGACTGCTATGTGTGATGGACTTGAAAAGCTTTGTGTGAAGTTTGATTTAATTCAGCTGTTTGTAGCATTTTAAGCTCAGGGATTGTTTTATTCAATGTTGTTCTAGAGAATTGATCCATGCTTCCTACTTGAACTTTGTTTATTGCTGAGGACAGCAATATTTAAATCTGGGAATTGTTTGATATGCGCCTAGCATATAAGGTTTTCCTAAGCTTTTGAGAGCGAGAATTGAGGATTAAGCATGGATAATTGCCCTTTTTGTGTTATGATTTGAACTAATGTGATAAATTGCCAGGAAATCAATCAAAGGTGCCAAGATTAAGCAAAAACCAAAAGAAAAGACCCAAGCTTGGAAGAAAACTTTGGCGCCATCAGCGCCAGAGCGGCGCCATCAGCGCCAAAGACACTGGAAGATGGCGTCATCCGCGCCAAGTCCACGCCATTGGCGTCATCAGCACTGGAATATGGCGCCGTGAGCGCCAGTCTGGCGCTAGGAGCGCCATTCATTCTGTAGGTCGGCGCCATCAGAGCCAGTCCCGCGCCATCAGCGTCGCACTTCGACAGAGTTAACTATCAAGGATAAAATGAAGATTTCACAAGCTGGGGTATAAATACTTCACCCTCAACATTCAATGCATGACTTCTTGGAGGGAAACAACACAAAATAGGTTTTTAGAAAGCTTGGGTACCTTAGCTAGGGTTTTGGGAAGATTGAAGGCTCAAGTGGAGGTGTTCTCTATCTTCTTCTTCCTTTACTTCAGCTAGGTATGCCATTTTTTGTAACACAGCCACCCACAATGAGGTTTGGCTAGTTTCATATGGTAGTTAGGGCTAAGCACTGAATGTAACCTCTTTTGGATTGTATTAGATGCTATCTTTCATTTATATCAAGTTATTTCACTTTATCTTATTGAATGCATGTCTCTATCTATCTGGAACTGATCACTCTGGTTGGGTACTGAAAGCTAGGATTTACAATAGGAATATTGGGATTCTATGCTTGGACTTGGGTAAAGTGACAAGCTTTACATTGACTAAGGATAGAAGTGTATGCTTGCAACGACTTATTGCATCATTTAATGCTTAATCTAACAGCTACCACTAAGGGATTAGGGTAATTACTCGGGTTAAAGGGTTAAGATCACTACGGGAGTAGGGCTTAGCTATTATTGTATGAAGATGCATGTTTGAATGACTTGGGATAGATGAATGTAGCAGAGAATACATGTAAGAAGGTAGGAAGCATTTAGTGTGAATTGCCCTAGCTACTTCACCACATATATCATTACAACCCTCCATAGTCTGTCCATAATCTTCATGTTCATAATTAGATTTTAATTTAATTTGTTATATAAACTCAACACCAATTTCTCGTAAATATTTGTCATCCAACCTATCGATATTAATTATAATTTAATTGGTCAACA
>PYAF01002452.1:60212-97206 GCA_007407185.1 Glycine tomentella
AGATTACATTCCATTTTGAGAGTTCTGTGATTCCTTTCATCTCAAGGATCGCTCCTTCAGACACATACAAAATTTGGAAGAGGGGTGCAAATCTAAGGGCAGACATGACTTTGGCTGGTTTTGATGGATTTAGAATTCAGAGATCAGATCAAAGCATTCTTTTCCTTGGTGATGGTTCGGAAGATGGGAAAGTCCCACCTGGGTCACTCTGCATGATCTCACACAAGGAAAAGGAGGTACTCAATGCTCTAGATGATGCCGGCTTTCCAGCAAATGATGAGGAGGTTCAGCAAGAAGTGGTTGCAATGTCTAAAACAAACATATTTAGGCCCGGGATTGATGTTACACAGGCAGTTCTGCTGCCTCAGTTGACTTGGAGGCGACAGGAGAAAACAGAAATGGTAGGGCCTTGGAAAGCTAAGGTGTATGATATGCACAATGTAGTTGTGAGCATAAAATCTAGAGGAGTTCCTGGAGCCATGACAGATGATGAGCTCTTTTCTTCTTGCAATGAAAATGAAACAGAGAGTGAAGAGCTCAATGATATTTTGACTGAGGATGAAAGAAGGCAATTGGAAGATGCACTAAGGTTGGATTCAACAGACTTGAACAATGAGAGTGATGAGGTGATCATTGGGCATCGTCATAGCTGTTATGAACATAGAGAAATTCCTATTGAAGATGGAAATTGTAACAAAAGTGGAGAAAATAAGCAGGAAAAGAAAGGATGGTTTGGTGGATGGAGGAAAAAGGATTCTAAACCTGAAGCTCCAAAGAAGATTGCTCTGCCAAGAAGTTCTCTCTGCATAGAAGAAAAGGTGAGTGATTTATTGGGGGATTCTCCTTCAAGAAATCAGAGTAAACCAGGAAGACATTCTGTTGAGATAGCTGTGAGGGGTGATGAGTCACGGAGGAGAAAAGATGGCAAAGCTTCTTCTGCAAATTCTGAAAGCAGAAGTCGTCACAAGGATGGAAATCGTGAAAATGAATATAAGAAAGGGTTGAGACCTATTCTTTGGCTTTCCCCAAACTTTCCACTAAAAACTGAAGAACTCTTGCCATTGCTTGACATTGTTGCAAACAAAGTTAAAGCAATTCGACGTATAAGAGAACTCCTTACAACGAAACTTCCAATGGGAACCTTTCCTGTTAAGGTCTGTGCTCATCATCTTTAATTTAAGACCTATTACTAGAGATATAATATTCTGGGCATATGTCAAATTCTTAATTTGTTTCAATTTTATTTTCTTCTGCATCACTCACTAGGATGAATTTTACACTTGCTTGTTTACTCTACTTATGCTGCTGTGTGCTGCACATCATGTGTTGGTCTATGGATGTGAAACATGTAAGGAAAGGGAAAGAAGGGAGGAAACTGAGGGATAAATGGTTAAGGGAGAAAAATCGGAGCAGCAGTGAAAGGATTGGCAGAATAGGAGTCAGGAATAGATCCGAGCTACTAATAAATCACATCAATATTCACTATATAGCTATGTTTAAAGGGAAACCTAACATGATAACTTGATAACCAAATCATAAATGAATCAAAACCTAATTTCCTAAATAGCACTAGTTTAAAAAAGAAAAATTACGTATCTCATTGTCCAGAGGCTCCTCGCTATGCGAAGGTAGGGGAGGGATATTATATGCAGGCTTACCTTGCATATGCAAAAAAGTTGTTTCTGGATTTGAACCAATGACCAACAAGTCATCTAAATAGCACTAGATTAAACAAAGCAAAAAGGAAATAAAGAAAGGTAAATTTGAGGAGGTAATTTCAATTCTCTAGTGATTTTGTGATTAGGAAAAGTGAAAAACCATGTGCAGTTGCACACACAATACTGATTCTTGCTAGTGTTCTCAACAAAAAGTGCTCAATGCTTACAACAAAAAGGCTACCTACTGAAGTGCTCTCATGAGGTGCCTACTATTGGCATGGCAAATGATTGGCAACAGCGAATGAAGGTTGGTGAGGAACCTCTCATTTATTGCTGTGCCAGTGAGGGACTGAACAGTGAACACCAATCTTGCACAGTGGGTTTGTTTTGGGCTGTCTCTTACCTGCAACCTTCTTTTTTTCTTCTCATTGGCTCTTCTGGTTTTGCATAATGGGCAAAGACATCAGTTCTTTCAAAATGTCCCAAGTCATAAACAAGTTGCTAGCGCATCTGATCCAACATGCTAACCGGAGCTGTTATTTGGTCAATTCACTAGATCACCACTTGAGCCAGCCGGTCTGGTTCCAGCTTTCCAAAATTGCTCACTATAAAACAAATTCTATAGTTGACATATCCGAACTTGTTTTATGTCAATGATCAGATCAGAATACTCGTTGGAAATTGTTGTTCAGGTCCTCTAAACATTCTGAACTTGACTTACTGTGGTAGCAAACATATTCCCTTCTCACTAGACTTATGATCCTTGGGAATAGAATTCTCATTCAGTTTGATGGGTTTGATTAATCTGGATGGGTTGGCATGAAAATTCATTATCCTTGTCACTGGTGCTTTCTTCTCAGGTCACTGATTGATTAATTAATAAAAACTGAACTATGTTTATCTAGCTTCTTCTGAAAAGGGAATTGTAATCCCTCTTCTAATTTAAACCTGTTCACTGAAGTCCTGATTTATTAATTCTTCACGACTAGAAAAATTCAGCCGCAGAACTTGGGTTGGATCATGGATCATTGCATATTTTTGTTGCTATGACCATGGATCTTGTTGGAAACCGACCTTAATTGCAGTCACCCCTAGCCTGCCTTAGCTATGGCTTCTTTTAGATGAGATTGCCCAGCTGTCTATTTTAAGTCGGTTTTGTGGGCCTGTGGGGTTGAGTTAGGCCATAAGACCAAATTCTAAGAGATCTTTTTATTGACCTTTTCTTTCCTTGTAGTTCGTTTAGATTTTAGAAGCATCAACAATGAACTACTGCCTTAAGGTTTGCTATTCAACTTCTGAATTCAGTATTGACTGATATGATAATGAATATTTGGAATCCGTTAAATGCATCTTTGTGGTTGTGGGTAGGTCCTTTGATCCTTAAAGCTAGGCTGGTCATATTGAAGGATATTCCTTTGGACCGAAACCCTATCATGTTAATCCTAGCTTGCCACTTAATTGTATCTATATTTTACATCACAGGATTACTATCATTGTTGCCTTTTCATTTTCTCTTGCATGTTTTGTTTCTCTTTTTCTCTTTATCTTTATTTTAAATCACAGGATTACTATCTTTGTTGGCTTCTTTTTTCTTTCTTGTATGTTTTCTTTCTCTTGTATATGATGTTAAATCCATTTCCCACTGTATATCCAGTTTGCCATCCCTGTGGTTCCCACCATCAGAGTATTGGTTACTTTTACAAAGTTTGAAGAACTAGATCCAGTAGACGAATTTGCAACACCACCATCAAGCCCATCTGCAGCTGAGCTAGAGAGCACTGCAGTGCCTCACTTCTCGGCATCGTCTTGGTTCCAATGGATAAAGGCTCCTTATCGCTCAAGTACATCTGCTCCAGGATGCAGCAGTAGGATAGAAAATATTCAAGACCCTTTTGCAATTCCATCTGACTATACTTGGGTTACTGCTGAAGCAAAGAAAAAGAAGATGCAAGAGAAGAACAAATCAAAGAAAGGAAAAAGTCATAACTGATTATTCCACTTCGTAAGTAAGCTCCACACTTGGAAGTACTTTGGTTGTTTAGAGAACTTGGGCCATTTGTCTGGAAATT
The DNA here is from genome assembly GCA_007407185.1 of Glycine tomentella. Classification (NCBI taxonomy): domain Eukaryota; kingdom Viridiplantae; phylum Streptophyta; class Magnoliopsida; order Fabales; family Fabaceae; genus Glycine; species Glycine tomentella. The sequence continues at coordinate 63,940 of PYAF01002452.1, forward strand.
GAATTTGAAGCTACCTTTCATGTAGGAGTGAGTGAGTGATCCTCCAAGGAGTTGTGCGTTGACCATTTGGGGCTTGTGGCATAAGGAAAAGACACATTGTGATTCTTGCAATAATTGCTGGAGTTTTCAGCTTTACACCAAAGAATTTGTTGATTGTGTTTTAATATATGTGGAAAACCATTAACTCAGGATAACTGCAATCACAGTGAGCAACTTTTATATTCATGATTGCAGTTTAAATTCACCCGTGTTTGGTTATATAATTCTTTCCCATGATTTTATTCATGTAAATAAACTGAAGAATTTGTTTACTAGCTTTGCGGGCTTTATCATAGTACGTTCTATAATATTTCAGCAATGATATTGATGAAATTTGGTATCATTTATCATTGAACTTGCTTTTTGTTTTTGACGTGCAATTGGGCTTGTACGAAAAAGAGGCATACCAATCCACCTTGAATTTTTAAGGTGTATTTGGGCTTCACCCTTATTCGAGACAATTACTTCCTGCATCTCCATAATTGCTTCCTACGCCTTTTTAAGATTATGGAAAAGGCTAATCTGCGAATGTAATTATACATTCGAGATTAGGTGTAGGAAGCAAGAAGCAATTGCCTTATTTTGATCGGGGACATTATTAAAATATTCATATATGCCCTTTTGATATAGCTTCTTGTTTGAGATATTGTTTGTTGCATTTCTTGTGACTCCTACATTGCATTATTGCATTCAATATAGAGGTTATCGAGTTTGTCTTAAAAAGTTGTGTCATGAAAGGTCTATTTGGGTAAAAGAATTTAGAAGTATTTTTAAGAGAAGAAAAAAACGAGACAAGTTTCACTATAAGCTAAAATGAGTTTTTCATTAATTAATTTGTAGAAATTCTTTCATATAACTTCTCTAAAAGATGAAAAGACGTCTAAAGATTAACTAATAGTTAACTAATGGAGAATCTCATTTCATATTTTTTTTCTTATTTTTTTTCCTAGAAGTGATTTTAAAAAAGATTATCCAAACAGTTCTAAATACTTTTTTTGTTCCCCTTTCTTTGATGTAATTGATGAAGTGATTTTTTGGCATGGGTGACAACTTAAATTGGAGTTTTTAATAGAACAACATATCTTGAAATATTTTTCCATTCTCCTTTACCATATTTGTTAAGCCCAAAGAGAAATTATGACTAAAAAATCAAATTAGATGTCAAATAGAGATGGTTTTCAACTTTTGATTTGCACCAAGGGTATCTCCCAATTAATTGTCGAAGATTAATTCATTTTAAGTTATAGAGATTAGTGAAGTGAGTTTTACTTCTTCCAATAAAGTATTTTTCATATGCACAATTAAGGAATTGAACTTCTGTTAACATGTTTAAAGAACTCAACTATCTATTAACTATGTTGGACTTTGTTGGTAAAGAGAAAAAACCACTTTTTCAAAACATCAAATTTATATGAAGTATGAGTATTAATCAAAAGTATATGGGTTCAAACCTGCCACTTGCTATATCAATATGAAAAGCAAATATTAGAAAGAGCAAATTACATAAACCTCTCCTGGGATTTAAGAAAATTATATATGTCTAATCTCCTTTTGAAAAATATACACATGTCTCCCTTGAGGTTTAAGAAAATGACACACATCTCTTTTTTGTTTTTAAAACCTAAATAGACCTCCTAAACTTCATCTAATCATACAATAGCAAGTCATGTGCATTGACAATTTTGATTAAAAAAAGCGATGCAAAAAAGTTGAAAATACAACAACATACATGTAAGTTTGGATGAACTTGAACCTAACTTTGGACAAAAAAGTAACATTTAAATTTTGCAAGTATAAAAAATAGATAATTCTTTTGCAATGACAGATTTCGAACATTTTCATACTTATAAGGACAAAAAATATATTTTAGCATTTTTAATCAATATTGTCAATGCACATGACTTGTTATTGTCAAATGTTTAGATGTATTTAAGAATTTGTGTAGGTTTTAAAAACAGAATGAAGATTCTTAAACCTCTACCTCGAGAGAACATGTATAAGGTTTACAAAATGAAAAAAAATATATGTAATTTTCTTAAATCTCGGAGGATCCCTAATTTACTCTATTAGAAATGAAACTAAATAAGTAATATTAAAAGTCTCTTTGAGAGACTTCCTTGTGTTTTTCTTTAATCCATAGCTTCTATTTATTATGCCAAAATGGAATCAGCAAGTCATTCGATAACTTTACCTTATTCAATTTAGTATGGTCGTACTATGGAACAATGTCTTGTCCCTTACTCTCTCCATTCTCTAATTTGATAAACTCCGACCTTAGTTCTCTTTTTCTTATTTATTATACTTTTGTAAAAATTGTGCTAATAGAGTTCTTTCTAGTTTCTACACTTTTGACTCATTCCCTTACAAGTTATTGCTATAAATTTTCATACATCTGTAATTAATAATTAAATAACATAGATTTAAAAACACATGCAACTAAATTCTAAGAGTATAGGAAGAGAGATATTGACATTTGATTTTTTTAATTTGAGATAAACTAATTTTGATTTCTTTTTTAAAAAAATCTTTCTAGTTTGATATGGTGTATCAAGAGTTAACGTTTAATTTTGAATTTTTCTTGTTTAATCAATAGTATTTGGGAAGAATTAAAAATATAAAAAGTAAAAAACAAAATAAAAACTTAATGAAAAAGAATGTACATTTTTTTAAATGTTATCATTACTCAACTTTTCAATATAAAATAGGCAGGAGGAATAAAAATGATTAGTCTGGTGAACTTTTAAATTTATAATTTTATCTTAAAAACAACTTAAAATTTGAAAAGAAAAATGACATACTGTCAATTTTTGTAATAAAAAAAGACTTTGATAACAATTTTATCTTTATTATATCTAAGTTGTGCTTTGGTTAACATATGAGTGACTGTGAGAATTGTCTCAGCATGCCAATATTAAGGATTTGTGGGAAAATGAATTCAGTAACTCTAACGAGTGACTTTCCTTTATTTATTTATTTATTTATTTATCCTAAGAATTGAAGATAGATAATAAATAATTTATAATAATTCATATATTATATTTAACTATCTCAGTTAGATCTATTGTTTATTATATTTAACTAACTGAGTTAGATTTATTGGTAATAACTTGCATTTTGTCACTTGTTTTATAATATATTTTGTTATTAGTTTAATTATCAATTATGTTTTTTATTTATTTTTATTTTAAAATTGCCAAAAATTCTCTAACAGTTCCTAAATTGCCAGAAATTTGTTTCTATAATAAATAAATTCTAATGATTTAGACGTTTAGTAATCGTCAAAATATTCTAGGTGATTTTATACCATTACAAAAATTTATTTACAAGTACCAAAGTCTTGACGATGAGATTGATTTGAGGACTTAAAATGAGAAAAAATCCCTCCTTAAAGTTCACTGAATCTGTGTCTGTTTGCGGGCCATTGCATCACCCTATTTAAATGGGTTGAACTTCAACAACTTTCCCTTTCTACATCTGCATAATAAAATAGAAAGTTCTAGCAAAGAAAATTCAAATATTTTCTGAAAATCAGCATAAATATGAAAATAAAAAATTCTCCCCCTCCATCTCTATGGCTTAATTTGGGAGAGTTGAATTTTCTCTCTACCCCTCTTGAATCCACACATGCTGGTCTAAAATAATCTTTTCTATTTTAAGACTTTTGCTTATTTCTTTTGTTTTTCTTTTCTTTTCTACTGTTTTCTCAATGAAATCTCCCCTCTTCATGATTTTTCTCATATTTCATTCTTGAGTTGAGTTTCCCAATACAAACGTATGCCTCATCAAATGCTTGGTTTGACCCTTGTCTTTTTTCTAGCTCCTAATTGTTGTCTTAGTTATATATTGATTTTGCTGGGTGGTTGTGATCATAATTGGGTTGATTCCATTCACGTTTTCATTAAATTTTCCATGTATTGCAATGGATCTGTTTCATTTGTTGAGTTCTCACTAATTCAGATCGTCTAGAGTTTTATGAAATCATATGCTATTGCTCGAATCGGCAGTCAATCCGATTTCTGCTAGGAACAATTGACAATTGAATCCAATTTCTTTCATAACTTTTGTATCTGTAATAGTGTGAGGGAAAAAAACCTGTTTTGGATTATTTGAATCGGTGTGTGGTTGTGATTATTGGCTAGTGTGGGTTGGTGGTACCCTCTAATTTGTGAGCCATGGCAGGCATTAATGTCTCAAAATATGCTCATAGTTCTGTGCACAAGGCCATAATATTGAACGATCATGCTGGTCTTAAGGAGATACTTGGAGTTCTCCCAAAACTAGGTAACCCCCTTGAGATCAAAACTGAGGCTGCTTCAATAGCTGAGGATGAGAAAGCTGCAGCCATCTCTGTTGTGGTGGATAGGAGGGATGTGCCATACGGTGACACCCCTCTTCACATGGCTGCAAAACTGGGTGACATTGTTGCTACTGAAATGCTCATGGATGCCGGAGCAAATGGTAGGTTGAAGAATATAGAAGGATGGACCGCTCTTAGGGAAGCTATCATTAACAAACAAGATAAAATAGCAATGATTATGATCAAGTACTACTGGAATGACTATGACAAAAAATATTTTAGAAGGTTGCCTAGGTATATAGGGACTATGAGAAGGATGAAGGACTTCTACATGGAGATTACATTTCATTTTGAGAGTTCTGTGATACCTTTCATCTCGAGGATTGCACCTTCGGATACTTACAAGATTTGGAAAAAGGGTGGGAATATGAGGGCAGATATGACTTTGGCCGGCTTTGATGGTTTGAAAATCAAGAGGTCTAATCAGAGCATTCTTTTCCTTGGTGATGGTACTTCAGATGATGAGAGGAAATTCCCCGGATCGCTGTTCAAAGTCTCACACAAAGAGAAGGAAGTAGTTGTGGTTTCACCTAGTAAAGTTGCCCCTACTGATAGACAGGTTAAGAACACATTAGCTAAGAAGTCAAGGTCTGAATCAGTGAGGGTAGGGATTGATGTGAGTCAGGCACTTCTTGTTCCCCAGATAACATGGAGGAGAAAGGAGAGAAAAGAAATGGTAGGGCCATGGAAAGCTAAGGTGTATGACATGCAAAATGTGGTTCTTAGTGTGAAATCCAGAAGGATCCCTGGAGCTCCACCACCTGAGGTAAAGCCAGCTCCCAAAGAAACTAAGAAGAAGGACAATGAAAAAATTGAAGACATTTTGACAGATGAAGAAAGGAAGCAATTTGAAGCTGTAATGAATTCATCAGATGATAATGGCCACAGTCACAATCGTGCGAAGAAAGAAAAGAAAGGAAGGTCTGGTGGACATAGAGACCACAAGGAGAAAAAAACAAATAGTGCACAACCTGCTGAGCATTCTGTTAACCAAAAGGGTGAAAGCCAATTTAAGAGAGGGATGATGCCTGCTCTTTGGCTTTCCCAAAACTTCCCACTAAAAATCGATGAATTGCTACCTATGCTTGACATTCTTGCTGAAAAACTTAAAGCAGTCCGTCGGTTAAGAGAACTCCTTACAACAAAACTTCCAAAGGAATCCTTTCCAGTCAAGGTATGTCCTCTCTCTGTTTTTTGATTTGAACATTCACTAGACATCTAAAATTTCTTGGCATAAGACATTGGAATCTAAAAATTCCATGTGAATATATCTTCACTTAGTTTTTTCTTTCTTGTTTTCCTTGATGCAATACTATAGGAGTATACTTACTCGATAGTAGTTTTTCTTTTTAGCTAAAGCTGTAAGCCTAACTACAGTTAGTAGTTAGACAATTAGTAGTTAGTTAGTTAGTTTGTTACGACAGCTGTGTTACAACTGTCACTAACTAACTCAGGTTAGTTGACAGTTGAGTAACTGCTATATACACTAAATTGTAAATTGTAATCAATTTTCTATTGAGTTGAATTTCCTCAATAATGAAATCTCTTACTCTCTCTTTCTTCTCGTTGAATCTTTTATGGTATCAAAGTCTATCCTAAATCCATTAAAATGATCACCCACCATATTATCCACGCATCAAATCCAAAAGTTTTGGACGTAAGGGAGTGTATTGGAAAAAACCCAAGTCTCTATGTCAACTAGTGATAATGGCAAGATAGAGTATATAAGTGGGGGACAATCCTCACCTTACGAACTAGCTTTTGGAGTTGAGTTAGACCCAAACCCAAGAAAATTATTATTATTATCTATGATGTGTCATCATGTGTTGGTTATGGTAGATATTATGTTTTTCTATTCTTCAACGTTGCATTATACAATGTTAAATTGTAATTTTTGTTTGACAACTTGACTCTTTGTCTCTTCAATAGAGTATTTCATGAAAATTATCAGAAAGCTTTAGATTTCAATCATGAAGAATGATTATTATTTTTTATATAAAAGAATGAAGATTATTTTAGCCTTCATATTGAAATGTTTTTTAATGATTGAATTGTGAAAAAAATATATAAAACTTGTCATCTAGGCATTAGATAGAAGTTAGTTTCTTTTGCAGCTACCAGTGCCTTTATACAAATAACACACTTTGTTATGTCAAAGATTAATAATATGCCTGGTACTGGTAAGATGAACATGAAAATATTGAAGAGTGGAATGAACATAGAGAATGTATCCAACCATAAATCATAATTTAGAGCATTCATTCTTTCCCTTCCCAAAACTAGATTTTAGAACTTTCCTAAGAAAAAATTTCAAATTGGATGGAAAATCAAAACTCTATTTTCCTTGTTATCTATATAAATAGCATGAAAGGATAATAAAGTTGTTCACACATGACCTGTGTTTAAGAAGAAGAATTAAACTAAACCAAGAGTTCGCTCAGGACTCTAGCATAGATTTCAACATGAATTTGGCTTGAGAAATCTGGACTTCGTTGTTGAATGATATTAGTATGAGAACAATTAATTATTATGAATTATGATGCAATGTAAATGTACATGGATTATTTATTCAATTTCCACTGTTTAGGTATATATGTCTGCAACTGATAGTTGTGTGCTCATCACTAAAAGTTGCAAAAGGTGTTTTATCTAATTTAACCACCAAAATGAGTTATTTAAACCTTGCCATCTTGTTGTGCTATTATTTGCTCCTAACCTGTAATTTTATCTGGATCTAGTCTCATCTTCTTAAACAAATTGGATCTTAATGGTTTAGGTATTGCATAGACTTTGCACAATAGAATTTTTATTAGTCTAATGGGACCTTGCATCCCTGCCTGAGTACTGATTCAACATTCCAATGTTGGTAGTTGGTACTATACGAGTTAAACAAATTTTTACACTATTAATAACTTTTATCTAGATTGTAATTTTATTGATCTAACAGTTGAATTATAACTATATATTAATTTAGTTGTTTTTGTCAAAATTTTGTCAAACTTAAATAACTATGAAAATATGAGAAAAGTTTTTTTTATATATATTTTTAAGTAATACATCAATTTTAATGCATATTAATAAATAATAAGATATTAAATAATTTTGGATTAATATTATATTTTGTAGATATATGTTCTAGTTGATAAGAATTTTTAATCTAACATGGATATTAAAAAGGGAAAATTTGATAGTATTGATGATTTCTTTTCTATCTTTGTCATGCTTGTCTTTGATCTTTTTCCTTTTTTTATAACTTTTTGGTTGATGTATATGACTATATACCCATTCCATTTACTTTGCAAATGCAGGTTGCCATTCCTGTGGTGTCCACTGTTAGAGTATTGGTAACTTTTGCAAAGTTTGAAGAAATACAACATGAAAATGCAGATGAGTTTGATTCAGCCCCATCAAGTCCAACTTCTGGTGACCAAGAGAACCCAGAAGAGGAATATTCCTCCTCATCATCATGGTTTGGGTGGATAAAGACCTCTTCTAGATCAAGTGCAACAAGTGCGGAATCTAGTAGTAAAATATTTGATGACGAGGACCTGTTTGCTATTCCCTCTGGTTATAAATGGGTTACTATTGAAGAGAAGTTAAAAGAGAAAGGACTAGACACTACTAAAAGTAGGGGTTTTTATGACGATTTTTAAAGCCTTTTAACAACAGTTATACAATCGTCTTTGAAGCAAGTATTGTCGAAAATCAATACTTTCGACAACGATTTTGAAATCGTCTTAGAAAGATACAATTCCTAAGACGATTTTGTCAAGAACCGTCTTAGAAATTATTATTTTTTAAATAAAAATAAAAAATATTAAGAATTAAAAGACGGTTATCTGAAAAATCGTCTTAGAATGTCCACTTTCTAAGATGATTTTTCACAAAAATGGTCTTATAAAATGTACTTTTTAAGACGATTTTTCAGAGAACTGTCTTAAGCTATTTTTATTTTTTTTAAAAAAATATATTATATTTTATTATTTTATAACCTTATCAAATTATTGTTATTATTATTCTAATTATTCTTAGGTGCTTTAAATTCTCCAAACATTTAACAAGAGGTGTTGAAAGCTCCTATAGAAATTGCCACAGGTGTTACCGTATATAAAACTTATCACAATAAAACATGGTACACATTGATATCATATACATCACAAAACAACCGTTTGTCATTTTGAAATTAATGATTTATATCGTGCATCAATTAGAAATAAATATATAAGCTTACATGATTCCAACTTTCGGTGTCTTCAATGGGAATAAACTTATATATTAAATAGAAGAAAATAAAACTTAAAACTAAATTATCACCTGCTACATTTCCGACAACGACCATATGGATACTTGTTATTAAGTCAAAACCAACAATTCTTGTTAGTTACAACTATTTCCTTTCAATTGACAACCATAGTCATCACTAGGTGGAACTTTCACGTTGTTTGCAACTTGGCTAGATGTGACATATGTAAAGCCTGTAATTTTAAAACAACATTAATGCTAACTCCAAGTTAGTGATTTGACAAAAAGAAGTTTCTTAAACAAAACATCAGAAGAAGTGAAAATACCAAGTAAACAATACACATATATGATATTGAACCATAGAAATTTTGGGGACAAAAAATGGAACTAGATTATGCCAAAATAGTTGTATATAGTCAAACAATTATTCATATAGTTACGTACTTTGTATGCTAAAGTGAAAGTTTCTAAAAAAATTGCACTGACTTTGAAATTTTATTATTATATCTTTTAATTAACAGAGTTTGCTACTTTAAACTAATTAAACTTACCGTTAGGTGTGATAGGATAACTAGAAGGTGCTTTTTGGATATTTTGTCTTCAGCAACCTAATTAAGTGAAGTCAAATATTAGAACTTAGAATACCATATATATATATATATATATATATATATATATATATATATATATCAATCGTTGAAGTAAAAATGCAATACAAGTACAAATTATGATTAAAGAAAAAGAAAAAAACTCATGAAAATCATTGTAGGAAGAAAAAAAAAAAAACAAGAGTACACAAACCAAACCATATGAATTTCATAAGCAAGAAAACAACTCAACACATGTAGCAACCTTAAATAGTGCAATTATTGGAGCCTCAAATTAAACTTTGAGTTCTTATACAATTTAGTTACTTTCATAATTAGGACCTGTAGCACATAAAGTAAGGTAGCATCAGATCAGATTCTAGAGAATAACAATTTTATTGAACACATTTTTTTTAGAGTAACATAAAGATCACGAGGGTGATCTCCATCAGGATCTGCTCCACCACTTCTATACACCTTTATGGTCTCGTTGCTGTGTATCCCTGAAAATGTTAAAAACATAAATCAGTCAACCTCCATAGCTTGGTTTATTATATTCCTTATTTCTTCACTTCGATGAAATAAATCCAAATTTCAAAGAATCCCTATACAACAGTCAAACTAACCTGCAAACACATGGCATTGCATGACATAAATCAAAATAACGAAAGTTTAAAGAGATGTTGAGAAACAAATTGACAGCCATATATTTCTCTATTATTCAATTACCAATAATTTATAACAAAATTAGATGCTATATCCCACAGAGATTAAAAACAAAAAAAATAAGAAAGGGAGATTTTACTAAGTTGCTAAAAACATAAAAATCAAAATTACTAACATTTGGAAATAGATAATCACACTTGCTAATGGGATGTGGGAATTGGTAGTAAGCTCAGTCATTAATCAATCAAAATCATGAAGAAATAAATTATATATGATAGATTGTAACTAAATGTTAGTATATTCATATTATATATTGTACTTATTATACTCTTGTTTTTACCAAAATTTGGAAATTCCACGTATGAGCTAGACAAGGTCCAGGTGGGTTTCAAATTCTACACATCGGATGATGGGTCAACCTTGTTTAGGGGAGGGACCTGCAAAACAAAGGAAAGACACTCCGACGCTCAAGTAAGTACATCAATTATTGGAGAATAACTGAGTGTGTGAAAGTGTATATGAGGCTTCCCAGGGTGTCTCAGAGGTATGTCCACCATGGTTGAACAATGTATGAGTATAAGCGTTAATATTCAATATTTATGGGATGATCATGAGATGATATGAAGGTTTAGAGAGAACCTGTATTTATAGCGTGGAGTATGAGCATTGGGCCTCTGTTTGTTAGTGATCTGTTCATAAGATAATAACAAATAATAACAGACAATTATGTAATTCAAATAGGAGATAATATGTACCTTGTAGATAGGTTGTTATTTATAGATAAATAACATCTTACAGATAATTAGAGAGATATTAAGAGATAAGGTGGTTGCACCATTTTGAATATGTATAACAGATAGACTATCACAGTCCATGAGTTTCTGGAAGCTAAGAGGGTAGACGTCCACGCTCCTATAGCAAGGTTGAAAAGGAGGGCGGACAAGCTGTCTTCGTTGTGTCAGGGTTGACACTTAAGGAGAAAATGTACACTGTTACTTAGCAGGGTTGACACAGTGGATGAACACGTGTACAATGACCCCACAGTAATGTCCACGTGTAATTTTACCAATTTGTACAATACATAATCTCCTAGCCTCTGAGCCAATTTATAGGCGAAAGAGGATCAGTAAGCGTTGATGATGAATGTCTAGATCAAGGTTGATGTTCTCGACAAGTAAGATGTAATGTTGAGCTTGAGAAGCCCCCGATGGTGGACAAGTGACGTCCAATGTCAATGCTGATAACTTTGTAAGAAGTAATTGTGGAGCTATGTCAAGCCCTCTAACATCTTACTGTTGAAATGTCCAGGATGGATGCATCTGTGAAGTCAAACATGTCAGGCGAATGAAGCGTCGAGGTTGGGAACTTCTGCCAGAATCTAACCGTTGTAATGAGTATTGGAAGCATGCGTTATGCTTTGTCACTTCCCTAGATGCGTGAGGCACACTTGTCGTACTCGTGCATACGTGTCACTCAAGGAGTGGACACTTATTGGAGTAGTGCGATAGCGGGTGAGTGGGCATTGATTGTGGCGCGGACTGCAAAGGGATGTCTCAAATCCGCGCGTAACTGGTCAGTAGTCACGTCCCATTTAAATGGATGAGACATTCGACACTTCTCTCTCACCTCCATTTCTGCTTTCCTTCCTCCTTGCTTTCCCGAAACTTCTTCTTGCTCAAACCCCTTCTTCTTTTAAAGGTATCAATTTCTTCTGAAGAATGTCTGAGTCACCCATTTCAAATTATGCTCTGGGTATAGGAGGTAGCGATTCAGGGGGCTCGATAAGACAACCACTGATGCGTGAAGTCATCTCCGTGGGCGATTCTTCGGAAGAAGACACCCACGGCGGAGTTTCCGACGAGTCTTCCTCTTCATGGAGGAGGGCTATTTCCCGTCGGACTAGTGAGGGTACTTCTTGCCCTCGTCAGCAGGCATGGACATTGGTCGCCCCTCTGGAAGGCGAGCCTCTGCCACTCACTATCCTTCCCCTTCCATCTACTTCTGGAAGGGCAAGGCCTAGTGGTTTTAGGAGTGCGAGGGCTTCTCCTCATGTGTGCCGTAGTCATAGCATTGGGTCGCCAACTGCTACTCTGGTTGTGTCCAATTTCGAGTGGGTGAGGGAAGACGTGTTGAAGTATAAGTATTCTCCCACTTCACCCACAAGTGTCAATGCCATGTGTCATCAGCTTTCGCTGACGACACCTGAAGATTCCCGCAAGATCATGGTTGAGGCTTGTGGGAATGATGAGTTCCCCTTCATGAGGGCAGCGCTAGGCGCTCCGCCCTTCTTTTTCATTTATTAATGTCTCTTCGAAGTTCTAGGGCTTTTCCTTCCCTTCTCACTATTCCAATGTGCCCTACTTGTAACACCCCGTGTGCACCCGGTGTATCATCATCATGATTATATCAGATTAGCGCTTAAACACTTTCATTAAAACTTTGCGGAAGCTTAAATCAAAACCATATTTCTCGATTACATTATGTATGGATAACATCAGCACATGCACAGCCATTAGGCTACATAACCCTATACCACACACCCCTGCTGAACCAGTTTCTAACACAAACCCTGCCATACCACAGCTTTCATATACATATAGAGAAATATATATACATATATACATCAAAACATACACCACACCGTGGTTGTACAAAAGAATAACTTCCTTCACTCGAAGGTACAAAACTATACAACACATGTGTATACATACACATCTCCCCACTCAGGGATACAAAACCAAAACAAGCAACGCAGAGCTACACAGCTCCCCTTGCTGCCTCCCGGCTGAGCACACCGTGTCTCTACAACGGCCTCCTGCCTTGAGACTGCTCTCCTCGGTCAGAAGAAACACCTGTAAAATATATAAACCCCACACGGGGTGTTACACTACTAGATTTTTTGAATGTGGCACCCTCCCAACTTCAACCCAATAGTTGGGCAATGGTGCTAGCGTTCGAAATTTTGTGTTCTTTTCTGAACATTTTTTCGAGTGTTCATCTTTTTTTGTTTTTCTTCCAAACCAAGCTGTCCGGGAAGGTTTGTTGGGTTTACTTGCACAGTGTTTCAAAGAAACTGTTCGAGGTAGACACCAATGTCTTCTGCCAATTCAAGGCCCGTTTCTTTAAGGTCCGTGAAAGTGCCGTTGTGGCAGATGGACTGCCGCTGATGCGCAATAAGGATGGGGAACCTCGCTTCCCCTTCTACTAGCAATCTGACCGTACTAGGTTCAGGTCTTTTGATGAGGAATCATTGAACCTAGTGGAGAGATTGAACAAGGCAATTTTAGAGTTATTGTTGGCCTCCCTAGACGCGCGTTCCATCTTGTCATTGTCCTCAGCAAGTGACCCTTCTGCTGCACTGGACGATATTCTATCTTCCTTATTCCTTTTTTGAGTACTCTGACCTGACACTTGTGTTTTTTGGTTGTGTTTTCTACAGGTATCATGGGTAACTTCTTGTGAAGGCCATTAATGAAGAAGATGGGTGGTGATGTTGGGCCGCTATCCCCTATTCCCCCTCCAGCTGAAGAAGAGGGTCGACCAACTATTAGGGTCGACCCTGCTGAAGTCGCTGTTGTTTTCCCCAGCACCTCCCCTACTGCATTGGCTAAGAGGAAAAGGGACGAAGGTGTTGGGACGTCTAGTAGGAAAAAGTCTCGGGCCCTCCATTCTCCTCGTAGCCTGCGTGCTTTGAGGGAAGCAGCCAAACTTCATTCTAGTACATCGGTCTCTCCTCCCCCTGTTCGGGCACCAGCACCATGGTGGCCCCTGCTGCTACTTTTCTCGTTCCACCACCACCTACTGCTCCTGCCCCAGTGTTGTTCCTGCTCTTGCTCCACCTACTACCACCCCTATTTCTTCTGCTACCACCGCTCCTGCTTCACCTATCGTCGCCATTCCTACTACCTCTACTCCTTCTCCTTCTATGATGTCGGCGCTTACTGCTCGCCCCATCATTCCCTTTGAGTTTGTAACTGCTCCAAAGGATGTCGACTCGTTGTGTAGTGTAGGTCACAGGCTTGAGCGGAGGGTACCGACCCTGTTTGACAAGAACTTGATACGGTCAATCGGCGCTCTACGTTCTGCTGATGCTGCGAAACACTTTATGTATAGGAGCGTTACAATCATGGAAGAGCACGGACAACTGCACCAAGAAGTTGTGAGCAAGGAACACTCCAAGTTTGGAGGTTGGAACACTCCAAGTTAAATAGTGTTGTGGTGACAGTTGCTGAATTGGTCAGGTCTAACCATCAACTATCTGCTAAAGCTAGTGTAATTGGTGAAAGTTGCTTGACTTATAACTTTTCATCGTGAAAGTTGAGACTCTGTAATTGGTAGTGTCCCATTTTGCTTGCCGAGAGTTAGAAGCATATGAATTACCAAGAATGCAACTTGGGTTTGTAGTGTCAAGTATGATTCTTGAACTGATGTTGGTTCTGCTTTCGCAAATGACTAAGTATGTAGCCTTGCTTGTCGAGATTCCAAGTGAACATGTATACCAAGAGTGTATCCTAGATTTGAAGTGTCAAGGGTGGACCTCGGACAATTGTATTGGACTCCTTCTTTTCTCGAGTAGCTAGGTTGATAGCTCTGCTTATTGAGGTTCCAAGTGAATGAGAGTACCAAGAGCGCATCTTGGGTTGAAGCATCAAGGGTAGACCTTCGACACCTGTTCCTGCAAAACAGATAATCTTATGGCCCGGTGTGTCGAGGTTCCATAGGCGTAAGAGTACTAAGAAAGTTTTATTGGGTTTAATTGGCCAAGGGCAGACCCTGGACTTTGTATACCAAGGGTGAACCTTGGGTTTTGTGTTCCTGAGAACTTGTAATCCTGCAAGGATGAAATGTAAGAATGATAACACATGTTGAGGATAGACATAGTTGTACCTTTTATTTACCAAGTCTGATACATGTGGAGTTGTCCATGCTGGGTTTTGTCTAGATTCACCAAGGTATGATCTTGGGTTTATGAACCTGTAGTTTGCCAAGAGCTGATCTTAGGTTTACAAGTTGAAGAAGATCAACCAGGGATGCGTCCACCCTGGATTTTGGAGTTGGAGGTCGACCAAAACTTGGATTTATGAACTTTGACGGTCTACCAGAGTTTGGGTTTATGAACCTATAAGTTACCAAGAACTAGTTTTGGGTTTTGTAAGGTGCCAAGAAATGTTCTTGGGCTTTGTAAGGTGCCAAGAAATGTTCTTGGGCTTTGTAAGGTGCCAAGAAATGCTCTTGAGCTTTGTAAGGTGCCAAGAAATGCTCTTGGGCTTTTGTTGAAGGTCCACCTAGGAAAGCCCTACTAGGGTTTGTGAACCTGTAACCGACCAAGGGACTGCCTTGGATTTTGATGGAGGTTCACCTAGGGAAGCCCTAGGTTTTACGAACCTTTGGAGAGTACCAGGGACTAGTCCTGGGTTTTGTCAAGGTTTACCGAGTAAATGGATTTTAAGAACCTGTAATCGACCAAGGGGCTGCCTTGGATTTTGTTGGAGGTCCACCTAGGGAAGCCTAGGGTTTTGCAGACCTTTGGAGAGTACCAGGAACTGGTCTTGGGTTTTGTCAAGGTTCACCGAGTAAATGGATTTTAAGAACCTGAAATCGACCAAGGGGTTGCCTTGAATTTTGCTGGAGGTCCACCTAGGGAAGCCCTAGGGTTTTACGAACCTTTGGAGAGTACCAGGAACTGGTCCGGGGTTTTGTTAAGGTTCAACGAATAAATGGATTTTTAGAACCTGTAATCGACCAAGAGGATGCCTTGGATTTTGTTGAAGGTCCACATATGGAAGCCCTAGGGTTTTACGAACCTTTGGAGAGTACCATGACGCGTCCGCACTAGATTTTAGCAAGGCTCACCAAGGGTAGACCTTGGCTAGTAGTACAAAGACATGGTCATGGGTATTTGTAGAGGCTGGACCTGGGATAATATTTAGGTGATAGTTCCTGAATTTAATTATGTTCCTGCAAGGTTGAAATAAGTGCATGTAAAAAGAAAAGAGAAATATGTTTTATTAATGTTGCAATCAATGTACATATTCTCTTTGTTATTCCTCGGATGGGTCTCATTAAAACCTCTTAAGTGAAAACCCAGTGGGACAAAAATCTTGAGTAGGAAAACGAGTATGCCAATCGACCTTCAATTCTTCAACTGTAGTAGAACTTCAAGTAGGTAGCATTCCAAGTTCTTGGAATGTCTTTACCACTTAGTTCATGTAGTTTGTAGACGCCATTGTCCAGGTTGGTGACAATCCTGAACGGGCCTTCCCAGTTAGGTCCAAGATTGTCTGTGCAGGGATCTTTTCTGGCTTCACCTCGGACACGCCAGACTAGGTCGCCTGGGTATAAGGTTCATGCTTGAACCTTGGTGTTGTATCTTCGTGTCATCTGACATTTTATAGCTTCTTCCCTGATTCTGGCCATATCCCTAGCTTCCTCTGCAGTTTCTAGTTCAACCCGCATGTTCTCTTCATTATGGTGTTCTTGAAACAACATCCTTCTTGCTAACGTTTCCTCAAGCTCGACAAGAATCATGGCATCAGTGCCATAAGTGAGTCAAAAGAGAGTCTCATGAGTAGTTGACTGTGGTGAGCAATGATAAGCCCATAATATGCTGGGGAGTTCTTCCTTTCAGAGGCCTTTGGACTTGTCAAGTTTGGTCCGTAAGGCTCGAAGGATAACTCGGTTGGCCGCTTCTACTTGACCATTTATTTGAGGATGCTCGACATAAGTGACCAGGTGTTTGATACCTAGTCGTGTGAGAAAGTCTTCGTAGGTATGTACCTTGAATTGCATGTTGTTGTCAATAATGATAACATAGAGTAGACCATACCTACATATGAGATGTTTCCAGGTGAAGGTTTCGATTTCGCTGGCAGTTATCTCTCGTAACGACTTTGCATCGATCCACTTGGTGAAGTAGTCGATAGCCACTAGTAGGAACTTGACCATTCCTAGAGCTTTAGGAAGTGGTCCCAAGATGTCCATCCCCACATTGCGAAGGGCCATGGAGAAGTGATAATGTGAAGGTTGTCAGGGGGAATCCATGGGACTTCCGCAAATTCCTGACACCTTTTGCACCTCCGGGTGAATTCAAAGGCAA
Organism: Glycine tomentella; assembly: GCA_007407185.1. Classification (NCBI taxonomy): domain Eukaryota; kingdom Viridiplantae; phylum Streptophyta; class Magnoliopsida; order Fabales; family Fabaceae; genus Glycine; species Glycine tomentella. Next base: position 80,927 of record PYAF01002452.1, read on the forward strand.
AAGTCCTAAGTGTTGGCAAGTAGTATCCTGCTCGTACTACCTTGGTAGCTAGGGAGCATCCCCGTAGATCCCTTCATGAAGTTCTCTCAGGACATAGTTTGTCTGCTTGTTGTCCAAACACTTGAGTAGAGGTGTAGTCAGGCCCCTTTTGAACAGTTTGCCATCAAGTATGACGTATTAGCTGGCTTTCCTCTTTAAACGTCGAGCCTTATTTTCATTTGTCAGCAATATCTCTTTAATGAAGAAGTTTCTGTAAGGGGTCATCCAGTTAGGTTCCTCCACATCTCTTGCCATTACCTCTTGGGTGTTAATGGCAGGACTTTGGAGCATTTCCTGAATGATGGTTTTGAGGTCCGATTTTCTTAGTACTAGCCAACATGGAGAGCAAGTCAGCCCTAGTGTTACTCTCTCGTGGTATATGGTACATCTCAAAACACTCGAAGTTGTCGATGAGTGTCTTGACTAGATGATAATATTGGAGGACTATGGTTTCTTTAGTCTGGAACTTGTCGGCGACTATCCTTGGACGAGTTGTGAGTCAGAGTAACACCTTAGATACTTAACTCCACCTTCTTTCGTGAGCTTATATCCTGTAATCAGTGCCTCGTACTCGGCTTGATTGTTGGGGGCTTTGAAACTAAACTTGAGGGCTTGTTCTAGCGAGATGTTGCTAGGGCCCTCAAGGATAATTTCTGCTCCGCTTCCCCGCACGTTGGACGCTCCTTCCATATAGAGGTTCCACCAGTCTGGGATGGATTTTTCATCCCCTGCAAATTTTGTTAAGAAGTCTGCCATGAACTATGTCTTCATGGGGCCGCGGGGTTCATATCGAAGGTCGAACTCTGACAATTCGACTGACCATGCCACCATCCTTCTTGCCAGTTCGGGTTTTCGTAGTACCTGCTTGATAGGATAGTTAGTTTTCACTATTACCTCATGACTTTGAAGTAAGGTCGGAGGCGTCTGGCAGAGGTGACAAGTGCCAAGGCTATATTCTCTATCATTGGATATCGTTTCGCTGCATCATGTAACATGTGACTGGTGAAATAGATAAGGGATTGGTGCTTCCCTTCTTCTTGGACAAGTGCTGAGGTGACAGCCTTGTCCGCTACTGAGAGATACAGAAGGGTGCCTCTAGTCTAGGTTGACTCAAGCTGGTGGTGTAGCAATGGTCTTCTTGAATTTTCAAAGGCCTGTTCACAGGCTTAATTCCAAATGAATGGTTCAGTCTTGTTGAGCAACCTATAAAAGGGTTTCGCCTTCTCGGCGAGTTTTGGGAGGAATCGTGATAGAACTGCTAGTCTTCCGTTCAACTTTTGAACTTCATTGACATTCGTTGGGCTATACATCTGTAAAATAGCTGAGCATTTGTCTGGGTTGGCTTCAGTTCCCTGGTGTGTGATCATGAAACCAAGGAACTTTCTGGCCTCTACCCCGAATGTGCACTTTCCGAGGTTAAGACGTATGTCATGCTTTCGTACTTCTTCAAATACTTCTTCCAAATCCGTCACATGCTAAGCTACGCTTTGAGACTTAACAACCATGTCATCAACATAGACCTCGACATTGCGTCCGATTTGTTTTCTAAAGACACGGTCCATAAGTCGCTAATATGTGGCCCCTGCATCTTTTAGGCCGATAGGCATGACTTTGTAGCAATAGTTGGCATCTTCAATGATGAATGCCTTTTTTTCTTCATCTAGGGAGTGCATCCTGATCTGGTTGTACCTGGAGTACGCATCTAGGAAACTCAAGACTTGGAACTCGGACGCACCATCGACCAGTCTGTCAATGCTGGGCAACGGGTATGCGTCATTTGGGCATGCCTTGTTAAGATCAGTGAAATCTGTGCATATGTGCCACTTTCCATTGGCCTTTTTAACCATGACAATGTTGGTAAGCCAAGTATAATACTGACTTCTCTAATGAAATTGGCTTTGAGCAATTTGTCAACCTCTTCCTTTACTACCTTTCATCTTTCTTCTCCCATATTCTGTTTCTTTTGAGCTATTGGCTTAGCTTGTGGACATATTGCCAGCTTGATGCATACAACACTAGGATCAATGCTTGACATATCGGATGTTTGCCAAACGAATAAGTCTGCATTCTTGCAGGTAATGTCAACTATGTGTCTGTGCTCGTGACCAGTAAGGTCTTTGTTGAGCTGTGTACACTGCCCATGTTTAGGTCCAAGCTGTAGTTTGACCAGTTCTTCAATTGGCTTAGGTCTTTTGTCAACATTGTCATTGCGTGGATCCACATCAAAGGTGTCATCATGGTGAGCTGTATAGATAGTCAGGGTGTAGGGGTGGACCCTTTATCTATGCTCATTACTTGACTAGTATCCCTCGAAGTGGGACTATGTCTGCCCGACTCCCTGCTGGGAGGATACAATGCCACTTTCAAGCTTTCTGCGTAGTATTTTCGGGCTTGCTTCTGGTCTGCTTTAACGATGACAATCTCCCCTGTCATGGTGGGAAACTTCATTTTCAAATGAGGCGTAGAGACGATGGCTCTAAGCTCATTCAAAAATTTCCTGCTGATTAAGGCAAGGTAGATAGTGTCGGCCTCTACGATTAAGTATCTGATGGTGAAACTTCTAGAAAATTTTCTTTGTCCGAAGGTAGTCGTAAGGTCTACATACCCCCGGGTGTCTACCCTGTCTCTTGCAAAGCCCAGGAGGGGTCCAGGGTGAGATTGAATGGTGAAATCTCCAACTTCTGAAATGCTCTCCAATACAAAATGTCAACAGAACTGCCTTGACCGATGAGAACCTTCGACACTTTGAAATTGGCGATTATGAGAGAAACCACCATTGGGTCGTCCTGGTTGATAGGATTAATCCCTGCAAAGTCAGCATCTGTGAAAGTAATAGGAGGAAGGCTTCGTGGTGAGGGAACATCGACCCAATTAATGTCAATGTCCCGTATGGCATGCAAATGTCTCTTTCGAGAATTTGCCTGCGATGGTGTTGATTTCACCCCAGATATGTTGGGCAGGCTCGTTCTCCTGTTAGTGAGGAGGCTAACGCTCCTTTCTAGGCTGTTGTCGTCTCTATCTTCCCCTGTCTTCAGGCCTTCTATTAGCATCTCGGTTCCTGTCATGGTTCCTGTACTGATCTTCTCATCTCCCGCCAGGTCTGTTTCCAGCTAGAGGATTCTCAGGTTTCCTTACAAACCGTGACAGGTATCCAGCCTAGATAAGTTCTTCTATCTTGTCCTTCAAAGCCCAACACTCTTCAATATTGTGGCCATTGTCGCGATGAAACTGACAGTATTTGTTCGAGTTTGCTCCCGGCTTGCGGGTCGATGAGGGAGTTGGCATTATTACCTGTACCTTCGTGTTGAAGGCTTCCTCCATGATCGCAGTCCGATTGATCGTTAAGGGAGTGTATCTTTCATACCTGGGTCCTTTCGAGAGAGGTTGGTGCTTGTCCATCCTCTGTTTCTTGTTCGGCCTTTTTGAATTGACCTTGGTTGTCATGTCTTGTTTCTCTCTTCTGTCCTTCTTGTCTAATTTCATGGGATGTGAGAATTGGTAGTAAGCTCAGTCATTAATCAATCAAAATCATGAAGAAATAAATTATATATGATAGATCGTAACTAAATGTTGGTACATTCATAGGATATACTGTACACATTTATTCTTGTTCTTACAAAAATCTGGAAATTCCACGTATGAGCTAGACGAGATTCAGGTGGGTTCCAAATTTTGCACATCAAATGATGGGTCAACCTTGTTTAGGGGAGGGACCTGCAAAAAAAAAAGGAAAGACACTTTGACGTTCAAGTAAGTACATTAATTATTGGAGAATAACTGAGTGTGTGAAAGTGTATATAAGTTTCCCAGGGTGCCTCGGAGGTATGTCCACCGTGGGTGAACAGTGTATGAGTATAAGCGTTAATATCCAATCTTTATGGGATGATCATGAGATGATATGAAGGTTTAGAGAGAATCTGTATTTATAGCATGGAGTATGCGCCTTGGCCTTTGTTTGTTAGTGATCTATTGATAAGATAATAACAAATAATAGCAGACAGTTATGTAAATCAAATAGGAGATAATATGTACCTTGTAGATAGGTTGTTATTTATAGATAAATAATATCTTGTAGAGAATTAGAGAGATATTAGGAGATAAGGTGGTTGCACCATTTTGAATATGTGTAACAGATAGACTGTCGCGGTCCAAGAGTTTCTGGAAGCTAAGAGGGTAGACTTCTCTCTCACCTCCATTTCTGCTTTCCTTCCTCCTTGGTTTCCCAAAACTTCTTTTTGCTCAAACCCCTTCTTCTTTTCAGGGTATCCATTTCTTCTGAAAAATGTCTAAGTCACCCATTTCAGATTATGCTCTGGGTATTGGTGGTAGCGATTCAGAGGGCTCGATAAGACAACCTGATGCGCGAAGTCATCTCTGTGGGTGATTCTTCGGAAGAAGACACCCACGGTGGAGTTTCCGACGAGTCTTCCTCTTGAGGGAGGAAGACTACTTCTCGTCGAATTGGTGAGGGTACTTCTCGCCCTCGTCAGCAAGCAAGGCTATCTGTCGCCCCTCAGGGAGGTGAGCCTCTACCACTCATTATCCTTCTCCCTCCATCTGCTTCTGGGAGGGCAAGGCCTAGTGGTGTTAGGAGCGCGAGGGCTTCTCCTCGCATGCATCACAGTCGTAGCACTAGGTCGCCAATTGCTGCTTCGGCTGTGTCCGATTTTGAGTGGGTAAGGAAAGATGTTTTGAAGTATAAATCTTCTCTAACTTCACCCGTAAGTGTCAATGCCATGTGCCATCAGCTTCCGCTGGCGGCACCTGAAGATTCTCGCATGATCATAGTCGAGGCTTGTGGGAATGATGAGTTCCCCTTCATGAGGGCAGCGTCGGGCGCTCCACCCTTCTTTTTCATGTATTGATGTCTCTTCGAAGTTCTAGGGCTTCTCCTTCCCTTCTCACCATTCTAATGTGCCCTGTTGGATTTTATGAATGTGGTACCCTCCCAACTTCACCCTAATAGTTGGGCAGTGGTGCGAGCGTTCGAAATTTGTGTTCTTTTCTGAACATATGTCCGTTTGTTCATCTTTTTCTGTTTTTCTTCCAAACCAAGCTGTCTGAGAAGGTTGGTTAGGTATCTTTGCATAGTGTTTCAAAGAAACTATTCAAGGTAGACACCAATGTCTTTTGCCGCTTCAAGGACCATTTCTTTAAGATCCACGAAAGTGGCATCGTCGTTTTGAAAACGTTAGCAGTTATCCTTCGAAAATCTAAGACAGTTGCATGCAAAACCGTCGTAGTACAGACTTTTCTAAGACGGTTATTTGACAACCGTCTTTGAACGTGGCATTTTATTTAGGAAATTGCCACCGCGCTACCAATGATGACGCTTATACTACAATTAAAACACACGTCTTAAAAGAGCCTTTTTGTAGTAGTGAACCACACTTAAACCACAAAAAGTTACACACAATTTTAAAGGTTATTTCGTGTGATTTTTTCCTCCATTCATAGCCTAGCAAGATTTTGCAACAAGTAGAAAAAATAGTAGCATAAAGGCAATGAAGTATCTAACTTATTTACCCAAAATGGACAGTGTAACACCGTAAGATCCTAAGAGAGGTTGTGGTTATGTTTATAAAAGAACATCAATGCAAAACTACGAAGAATTACAATTAATGAAAGAGTGATGAAAAACCCTCAAGCAAACTACACGATCTCTTAAATGAATTCCTAAAGCTTACTCTAATATAATATATATATATATATCCTAATTGGCACGAAGAAGAAAGAAATTAAAGACCAATATCATCTCCTTCATTCAAGCCCCCCCTTTTCAAAAAATCTTGAACTCGTACTGTCAAGAAAAACATAGTTGTTATGTCCCAACAAGCAAAAAGTATCACATCATTAATGTCACATTAGCAACAATATCACAATAGTTATAGTAAAGAAATTAAAACTGAAAAACAAAAAATTAATATACTAAGAAAAAAGTAACATATTGGTAGACAAAAAAAATTAAGCCTTAAATATAATAAATTTAATTGAAAATTCATAATCATGCATTTTATTTTTTACTTTTTTTTATCCTTTTTCAACATTATAATTTATAAGCCCACTCACACTCATCATATACATTGTTCATTTCCTCTCTAACATGCACATACATACCTTAAAACAATAGGTTAAATTAGTTTATTGTTCCTCTAATTTATTTTTTATGTTTAACTTGGTCCTTTATTTTTTTTTTGTTCAATTTAATTCTTTAATTTTTAAAATTGATTCAATTTAGTTTTCTAATTTTTTTGGGGTTCAATTTTGTCCTACTGTTCAAATATGCATTTTGTGGCAGTTTAAATCATCACCAAGTGATTTTAAGCCGATACAAAGTGCATTTTCTTAACATTGTTGGCCCAATTTAGACAACAGGATCAAATTGAGTCAATTTAAAAAATTAGAAAATCAAATTGAATTCCAAAAAAATTAGAGAATCAAATCAAACCTAAAAAATAAATTAGAGGACTAATAAACTAATTTAACAAAAAAAAAAATACACACTTAAAGAATAAGTGATGAATCAATTTATCACTGAAGTTATAAGATTGACCTGATAGTTGAATAAAAAATTAATGAGAAAGATGTTATGAGTTTAAATCTATCACACTAATAAAAAATTAACAAAATTTGCCAATAAAAAAATCAAATTCATCACTTATTCTTTTTTTCTCTCACTCAACACTCTTAGACATTTACTTTCTTTTACTCTATCTCTAGTCTCTTTTATCATCATTCACAGTAGATAGATATAGGTGAACGTGAAAATTGGCCTATGACTTAGCCTGGTTTGATTCGTTTATTAAAAATGTTAGATTTAAGAATTTAAAAAAAAAAAAACCTTTTAAGTGGGAAAAAAAAAAAGCCCAGTGTGTGATTCTGTCGAGAGGGCTAAACTGTGCGTTTTTAAGAAAAAAAGAACAAGCAGATTTATAGGCCTTTTAGGTAAGGAATGTAATGTGTATTTTTTTAAGGTCCTGGATTTGGATTTTGGACCGCATTTGGGAGCTGGAGAATCTTTCTTATGGTTCTGTAATTGGCTGCACAACGTCAACGAGAACAAAATGGGCACTGGAGAATCTTCCTTAATTATGGTTCAAACCATTTCCTTATGGCAGAACAGAATGATTTACTGATCATGCATGCATGTTTAATTATTGTTCATATCATATACGTGTTGTTCGAGATAACATGCACAAAGGCGGGATCGTGTCAATTGCATGCTCATGTGTCATGTTTCTCGTGAAGCAAATTTCTTGCTCACACTAGCAGTAATGAGCATTCCCTCCATTGGAAGTCAGTGACATTTATGTTTTCCTCTACACATTTTTAATCAATAAGGCTAATTCACCTAAATATCAATATATGTTAATGTAATGTTCTAAAAGATTAAGTATAATACCGTGCATTATAATCATTTATTTAAAACCTTAAAAATATGTCAATAATTTTTTTTAATTAATTTTGAGTTTATCATAAATTAATTATGTATACAATATTTTTAAAGACGTGCTTAGCGCGACATCTCCCGCTTAGCGTGCGACCACAACACAAGCTGCGTTTTAAGGAGAAAAAGGAGGAAACTGTTAAAAAGAAACTTAGACAGAAAAGAGAGCTAGGGCACGAAGAAGAGGGGAAAACCCACTCACTTGGGTCCCCTTCCTCCATTTTTCTTCCATTTGCTTCCATTCCTCTTACTTCCTTTTTGTATTTGTAAGCCTCTTATGACAATGAGAGGCTAAATCACCAATTGTTGGGAGATCAGCAAACAAACACTCTTGATGTAATAATTCTCACTATCTATTTAATGTTATTTTGATATTATTGTCTCTTTTATGAGTTTATTGTCTTGTTTATGGTTTGATCACCCATGAACATATATGTTATAGGGTTTATGCATTGGGAAATGTTTGTTCCCTAAGAACTTGAAAATAGCATCTAGGTAATCCATGTCTAAGGATAGAATAATATTATGACGGATTCTATATATGGGCTTAGTGATAAGGTCCATTGAGAATTCGTAATCTTGGATCGACGATTACAACTGTAGATGAGATCATGGATATTGTGGATAATAGCCATAAAGATCGTGAGGTTGAACAGTTGGAGATATCGGCCTTGATTATCAGGAAGATCGTAAGGTCAAGCCCTTAGAGATCTCAGTCATGATTATCGAAAAGAATCTTAAACTGACTTAGAGGTAAGTTCAGTATAAATAAGGGATGCATTCAGAGAAAAAGGTACACTCACATTCGTTCCCTCTTCTCTTTTCATTAACATTGTGCACACACCTCACCCCACTGGTAGAGTATTGCTTTGTTTATAGTGATTATTTCTTTGAAGGTGTTTCTCTTCCATAAACACCTTGAGAGAGCTTGATCCTATATTAAAATTACCAGCATCCTAGCTGGACATCTCTGTTCATAAGAAAGTAGAACATTGGCATCGCCTATGGGGACTGTAAAGTTCAAATCCCACGATCCGTGATGGTGAACACTAGAAACAACTAGATTCCACACTCATGTTCCGATGTAGGTGGAAGAGGAGAACCTGGTAACCAGAACATGGCCCATCACGAAGCTGTACGTGTGAGCGATTGGTTTCAGATTCAGCTTCGTCTCCTACTCAAGCGGGACATGCAATTCCTGACATCCATCAGTCAAACCCTACCCCAGTGGCCATGGTGACTCTCGCACAAAAACCTTTGGTGAATAACACTTTCAATGCGATCCTAGATCGAATGGAGACGATGGAGAGAATATATGCCCTCCAAAGGCAGGAGGACATAAGAAATATTACACTCCAGATGGAGGAACGTAATGCGGAGTGGAAACGCGAGGAAGAACAGTGCAATCAACGCATGGAGCGTCGCCTCAGAAATATTGAGAGCCCGGTACACCAAGAGGATCATGGACAGCAGGGTAGCCATGTAGCCACTACCAGGAATGGGACAAATAACCCGGCCCCGATTTCCATAACAAACCGTCATGCAGAGCCTGCAAATCAGGCAATTCATGGCAATTCAAAAGGACCTGTTAGTAGATTTTAAATTGGGGGTTCATGTAGAGAGAATGTTCGAAATGATAACTCGGCGCATCAAGATAATGAAAATATGATACGCACAACCAACTCCAACCCAGCCAGCCAACACCAGAATGAATCAAATAAGACAGACCCAGATGATAGTCCAAAATCCCACTAGTGAAGTGACACCCCAGATTAGGACGGAAGGAGGAGTGTATCGGAGGAAATACAGTAGAGGACAACATAATAGTAGTCATTTTACTAACGAGATCATTAATGCCCGGTACTTGGAGGATTTTGACAGTTCCTTTCTGTCAAAATATGATGGAAGCCAAGATCCAATAGTACATATTGACGAATTCGATATGCAGATGTGCGTATGAGGAATTGATGAACCAATAATATCTCGTATATTTGTCACTACTTTATCTGGAGCAGCCCAGTCATGGTTTCATACATTGCCACCGTGGTCAATCCGCAATTTTGAAGATTTCAGTAAGAGGTTTTTGTTGAATTTTGCAACTAGTAAAAAATAGCCGAAATCCGAATTTGCACTTGGAAAAATACGGCAACAACCTGGCAAAACATTACAGAGTTATCTAGACAGTTTCAAAGATGCAACATTGCAAGTACAAGGATTGGAAGAGAAAGTACATGTGCACCTCATCTCAGCCGGGTTGAATGGATCATCTCGGTTGGCAAAATCAATATATAAGGACCCAGTAAAATCGTTGATGGGGTTTCGAGCTCGATCAAAAAAGTATTTGGAGTTGGAGCAGATGGAAATCGCAAATGCAATGGGTAGAGAGAAGGAGAGGAGTCCTAGAAGGAGGAGCCCATTGCCAAGAGGCCGACAACATCAGGGGGTTCCCAATCAAGGCAGGAATACAGAGTCTAAATTCAGACCGAGAAAGTATGAAAAAAAATATGAAAAATACATGCCATTGAATGTATCCCGGTCACAAGTTTAGAGGGAGGTAGCGTTGACAAACATGAAGAAAGTGGAGCAGCCTTGTCCATTGTATAACCAGGCCGGGGTGGATAAATCTCGGTTCTGTGAGTTTCATAACGGAGCAGGACATACCACTGACCAGTGTTGGGACCTCCGAGACGTTATCGAAAAATTTGTTAGAGAAGGAAGGTTGAGGCAATATGTCATAAAGACACAGGGTCGTAGGAACAAGCGCAAAGGTGAAGAAACTCATCCCGAAAAAAGAAAAAGAAGATAAGAAGAAAAAACATAATGATGATGATGAATTTCAAGAGCCAGAATTTGAGTGTAATGTCATATTTGGAGCCCTGGGAGGAGGAGGAGACACTGCCAATCAGAGACGAAAGTACCTGAAAGAAATTCTTTTGATAAAGGAGCAACACAAGTTTAAAGGAAAGTCGGCATCATGAAAGCCGGCAAACCAGAACCTCCTATTCTATATTTTATGGAGGAGGATATGCAAGGTGTGGTACTAGGCCACGAGGATGGCCTCGTAATTACTGGAACGTTGGCCAATTGCCGAGTTAAAAGAATATTTGTAGACAATGGCAACTCTGCAGACATTATTCTATGGAGCGCGTTCAAAAAGATGAATTTGGACAATGAGGACTTGAAGCCATGTAAAACGATGTTGATAAGTTTCGACAGAGGGAATACCAGTCTTAAAGGTTCCATTGACTTGCAGATGACATTAGGAACCAAAGATGCATTAAGTCGGAAAGAGTCAAATTTGTTGTGGCTAACTTCCCTTCACCTTACAATATTATCTTGGGAAGGCCAACTATTCACAAGTGGGATATGTTGATGTCTACCAAAAATTAAAAGATAAAATTTGTAGGGAACAAGGATCAGGTGGTGACAATTTGAGGGGACCAAAAAGAATCCCGGCAATGCTATTACAATACGGTTCGGGAAAGCGAATGCAGTCCATCTTCACCACCCTGGATATGTGAAGGGGATCAGGTGGGTCGGGAAATAGCGGAAAGGCAGCCGGGAAATCCAGTAAACATGGTTGAGCTCGACATGAGGGAGGGTTATGAAGAATGGAGACCAGAACCAGCTGAAGACGTGGAACAAGTGAAGATAGGAAACCAATCTTAGCAAATCACTAAGATTGGAAAAATGGTAGATTCAAATATCAAGATTGAACTCATGGAGTGCCTCAAAAGGAACCAGGATGTGTTTGCGTGGAAGGCATCGAAGATATTGGGGATAGTTCCAACCTTTTGTTGTCACAAATTATCCATGTACCCCGGATCAAAACCAGTTCAACAAAAAAATGGAAGCTCGATCCTGAAAGAGCTCAAGCGTTGGCGACGCACATCAAAGAGTTGTTAGAAGCTGGATTTATACGAGAAATTCAGTACACTACATGGTTATCCAATGTACTCATGGTCTGGAAATCTAACGAGAAATGGAGGGTATGTACGGATTACACCGATTTGAACAAGGTATGTCTTAAAGATGCTTATCCAATGCCCAACATTGACCAACTTGTGGATAATTCGTCCGGTTTCCGATTATTGTCGTTTATGGACGCCTACTCCGGATATAATCAGATAGCTATGTATCCAGCTAATCAAGAAAAAATGACTTTTATAGGCGAGAAGGCAAACTATTGTTACAATGTCATGCCTTTCGGGTTGAAGAATGCAGGGGCTACATACCAAAGAATGATGAATAAGGTTTTCGAGCCCCAAAGAATGTTTGGCCTCCCCACCAGTGTTGTCGAAACCAGAACCCGCGGAGGTACTAATATTGTACTTATCGGTGGGAGATGAAGCGGTTAGTGCGGTCTTGGTGAGGGAAGCCCATAAAACGCAAAGGCCAGTTTATTTTGTAAGTCGAGCCCTCTGAAATTTCGAGTTACAGTATCAAAGGTTGGAAAAGGTGGTTTTTGCCCTGTTGGTAACTGCGAAAAAGTTACGCCTGTATTTTCAATGCCACACAATAATTGTCAAAACCAATCAGCCAATTCTGCAAGTTTTACACAAGTCGGATTTGGCTGGAAGAATGATCAATTGGGAAATACAACTGTTAGAGTTTGATTTAAAATACGAAGCTAGACATGTTATAAAATCTCAAGCTTTAGCAGACTTCGTTATGGAACTAACTCCGATTGGCAGTAATATAGAAAATACGTGGAAACTATATGTTGACGGATCGTCAAACATGAAGGGAAGTGGCGTCGGGATCATAATTGAAAACCCGGAAGGAGTGGCTATTGAGCAATCTCTTCAGTTGAATTTCCCGACATCAAACAACCAAGCGGAATACGAAGCGTTAATAGCCGGGTTGTTACAGGCAAAGGAGCAGGGAGCGAAGCGGGCACTTCTTGGCCAAATACTTTAGCAAAGTCAAAGAGATTGTGGTTGATTTCGATGAAGTAATTGTCAGTCATATCCCTAGAGAGGAAAATGCAAGGGCGGATATTTTGTCCAAACTAGCAAGTATTAAGAGTCCGGGTACTCACAGGACTGTTATTCATCAAGAAATTTCTAGACCAACCTGTGTGATGATAATTTCGACTGCAGAAGACTGGAGGCGGCCGATGATCGAGTATCTGGAAAAGGGAATATTATCGGACGACGGAATGGAGGCCAAGAAATTGGTACGTGATGCAGCTATGTATAGAATTGTAGAGGATGAACTATACCGCAGAGGAATTCACACTCTAATGTTGGTTTGTTTGAACCTCGATAGAGTTGAGTACGTGCTGATCGAGATACATGAGGGCATCAACGGCCAACACATGGGAGCTAAGGCATTAGCGAGAAAGGCTCTGCAATTCGGATACTATTGGCCAACAATGGAAGCTGATTCTGCACGTCACGTTAGAAGATGCGAAAGTTGTCAGAAACATGCCAGGTTGTTGTGGTCTCCTCCTGCCGAGTTGCAGTTTATTTCTGCTCCATGGCCCTTTTTTAAGTGGGGAATGGATTTATTAGGACTGTTCAAGGCAGCAAAAGGGCAATTAAAATGGTTAATAGTGGCGGTAGATTATTTCACAAAGTGGATTGAGTCGGAGCCTCTCGCCACCATCACATCGGCTCGGGTGCAGAGATTTTTTGAACGAAACATTATTTCCAGGTTCGGAATCCCAGGTGAGATTGTAACAGATAATGGAACTCAATTCATTGATAAACGATTACAAGAAATGATGGTCGGGTTCCAAATCAAGCACCATTTTGCTTCAGTAGAACACCCGCAATCTAACAGACAAGGTGAAGCAGCAAACAAAGTGATCGTTGAAGGGCTGAGAAAGCGGATGCATGATGCCAACTCTAGTTGGGTGGAGCAGCTTTATTATGTGTTAAGGGGGCACAGAACCACGACTCAAACATCTACCAAGGAAACCCCATTTAGAATGACCTATGGATGTGAAGCTATGATACCAGTAGATATTGGTCAGTTATCTTGGAGACAAAACCACGTACTTCAGGAGGGTGAAGGAAAGAATAATGAGGCTTTGGCCATTGAATTGAATTTGACGGATGAAATCCGGGTTGCGGCCCATTCCCGAGATTTGTAGCAAAACAACGAGTAGCCGTGAAGCATAATAGCAAAGTGAAGCCGAGGTGTTTTGAACAAGGCGACTTAGTACTTCGAAGAGCGGATATCGGAAATAAAAATGCTCGAGAAGGGAAACTAGTAGCGAACTGGGAGGGACCATACCGGATTTCACAGAAACTCGGACAAGGAGCGTACATGTTGGAAACCCTTGATGAAAAGGTGGTTAAACGAACGTGGAATGCGAACAAATTGAAAATATATTACAGTTAGTTTCGGGTTAGATGGAAGGAGTAATAAGCCATATGGCGAAATAAGTGTTTATTTTCCTTTGTCGGAATTAACAGTACAATTTATGAGTCATGTATTTCTCTTTTATCAAGAGTATGAACCAGGGTACAATAAGTTTTCAACCCGAAATTCATATGGTTCTCTTTCATCGAGATCATTAGCTGTCTTGTAATTCGATTGATTAATCGTTTATAAAAGATATGTTTTCCTTTGACGGAATTAACAATATCATTTATATTTTTTTCTTTTATCGAGAGTATAAACCGCAGTACAACAAGCGTTCAACCCAGAATTCATATTGTTCTCTTTCATTGAAATCATGAGTTGTTTTATAATTCGATTGTTAATCATTTTATGAAATTTATTTATCAATAAGGTATCTTGATCTCTATGAGAATTCATTGAGATCGCCAACTTATCGGCGTAAAGTTGCGTAAAAGTTAATAAAAACTTATGCATATACGAGGTACTATGATCAATATTATCTTGGCAATGAACGACATGCTATTCTAACCCTGATCAGGTTGAAATGCAGAACCGTTAATGGCGAAAGTTAATGTCCACATGTGGCATGTCAATCGTTGTGAGGATCAATCCCAGGTAAGATAACCGAGAACGGGTTATAGAGAAGAATAATTTGTATTATAAAATACTTGGTCGTTGAAACCAAATGAATAGTTATTTAGCATGCAAAGGATATCGTTGTTTTGGCCAAAAATAGATAAGAATACGCATTGATACGGGTTCACGTGTATGTAGATTGTAAATAAATTAACTTGATTTCAAGTAAAATCGAGTGTAACCCGACAATGTTTTAAAGACAGCAGACTGGAAAGAAAAATTACAACTTAAAGCGAAAACTACAACTTTAAACCGGCATCCCAGCCCTTCACACACTCATGTTGCTGGGGTTTGAACTGGAATATCACCTTGTGCAGAAGTTACCTCTTCCCCATGAAGTTGATAAGTGCCCTAATTCAGTTAAATTCAGGTTTCAAATATAGGCACTTATCTTTTGATTTCAATAACTTTGCTTATAAACTTGCCCTAAACCTAGTTAAATTATATTTATTACTTGTATGAATATAGTTTTTATATTTTGGAAGATTAATCCAATCGTGCTTTGTATTTTGATAGATTCCGTAGATATCCAAGGCTTCCGAATAAGCAAAGCAAGCAAGGAGGGCTTACATAGCAAACCTGGGAGGTGCAGAAAACAAATCAAACCCAAAAATGACTCATAACAGCAAAACTTGGGGTGCAGAAAGCAAAATCAGGCCCAAAAGCCCACCAGAGTACCTTTAACTCGCCCAAGCGAGCTAATATAGTGTATTTTGCTCGCTTGGGCGAGCAGAAACAGCAAATGGGCCTCCAATTTGGCAAGTGAACTGCAAGTTGGTTTTAACTCGCCCAAGCGACCAAGCAAAGGCAAAAATGGTCGCCTAGGCGAGTGAACTCGAGCAGATCACCTCCTATAAATACCCAAGCACCCCCCAAGGCAACTTCACTTCTTCCAAACCTCCATTCTTCTCTTTCCTTTATTTCTTAAGCTTTTTCTTTAGTTTAGGTTCTTAAATATTAGTATTAAGTAGGTTAGGAAAGTGAGAGAAGTGAAATTTAGTGTGGAGACTCTGCCGGAAAGAAGCGGCGATGGGGCCCTTCATCAATTCTTCTCTTAAGGAGGTTCTCTCCATGCTTGGTAAGTTTCTCTTATGGATTGGATGTAATCTTCTTACCCTTACAGTATTTCTTTTGATATTTATTTTTTGCATAAGTCTTTCTATTTATTATTGGTAAATTTATTCCGTACTTAACGCTTGATACTACTTGATCACTAGTATCACGAACTTAAACTCGAAGTGAGACTGAAAAGTAATCTTAGGATTTGAAATGAATAAATTTACTCTTTATGTTACGTTGCTAGACATAGAGCATAATGTTTAGATTGCAAATAAACACGCGAATATAATCGTAACGCTGGGATATTTATTTCATATGCGAGAAATTGATATTTGATAAATATTCTTAGGATTCTCAAATGCGAGACATCGATTTAGGGTGATTTTACGTGTGCATTAATAATAATAGAAAATAACTTATGCATGGTAATATTAATTGAATACTAAGGGTATGAACGATGAAATCCAATCCTACGCCCTTTAATTAATCAAACTCGTTTTATTTTCAGTAATTATTCGTAATCTTCCATACTAGATTTATTATTTCCGTTTCTTTTGGATTTTTGTAATTTCTATTAATCCACAATCACATGCAACTTCGTTCACACTCGCTGTATATAAACTATTAAACTGTTAAGTTTTATTTGAATTAACTGAGTAAAAATCAAGTCCCTGTGGAGACGAACTTTTATAAATTTTGTAACTTACAACGACAATTGGTACGCTTGCCAAAAGTCTAACAGAAG
>PYAF01002452.1:131032-147697 GCA_007407185.1 Glycine tomentella
GAAATCCAACCCCGCTTTCTTATAAATATATTTTCATTTTTTGTTAAGTTTAGTTAATTTACTTCACCTGCAACAAATGAAATATCGTTCAACCTACTTGTACATAACTATTGAACTGTTTAATTATATTTGGATTAACTGAGTAAGCTCAAGTCCCTGTGGAGACGAACTTTATAAATTTTGTAACTTACAACGACAAATTGGTACGCTTGCCAAAGTCCCAACAGTAGTGGATGTTGACACGAGTACATTGGTATCCAACACGTACAAAAAGGGGATTAAAGTTATTGCCTTATATTTATGAAGATAGGTATGTAAATTTTTTTCATACACAAATATGAAGATGAATATTATAGTTCCTATCTATTATATTCCTTATTCATTGAGTTGATTTGAGTTAAAAGAAGTAAATTCAATAAGTAAACTAATTATATTTGATTTGATCGAGATTTAAAATAAAAATAAATAACCAATTTAATTTATTATTTTAAATTGTTAAGTTAATTAGGTCAAGTCAAATCACTCAACACCTTTGTATTTGAATATTGTTACTAAGTAAAGGTAATGGATGGAATGATGGGTATATAGGTACTTAACAAGTACATAATAGATGTTAAAGTTGCTATCCTCGTAGGTATGATAATGTTTTCAAACACAGATACATGGACGAATACTATAGTTCCTTACCCTTTATCATTCCTAGTCATTCACTTCATTTGAGTTAAAAGAAGTAAAATTCAAGAATCAAACTAATTATATTTGACCTAGATTAAAAATAAAGAGAATTAGTTATGCAATTTAAATTATTTAGTTTAAATTTTTATGTTAATCAACTCAATTCGATTCAATCAACCCCTTGCATCCACACAAACATGGGTATATAAGTACCCAATGAGTACAAAGTTGGAGATTAAAGTTGCTACTCTCAAAGATATGAAAGTAGTGGATGCAAGCATGGGTTGTTGGATACATGGGGAGCTGTAAAGAATATCAAATCAAGGATGAAGCCCTTTGCTTAAAGGATTTTAGCTTTTTACATGTCATTCAATTGAAGGCATTTGTAATTTGTTAAGTTGTTCAAGAGGCTTATCTTGTGATCCTTGCATTTGCATAAACATAATCATAATCATAAACATGCATACATGATTTAAGAAAAACATAAAAGCTAACATATTTGCATTTAGAAAGAAATTCTTATGGTTTAAGTTTTGGAAAATGCATTTGTGCACTGCTTTAATCGATTACCAGCTTGTGTAATCTATTACAAAGTCATGAAGAACACTTTAATCGATTACAAGCAAATCTTAATCGATTACACAACACAAAAACACAAAACATGTCTGACTGCCTTAATTGATTACCACTCAATCGTAATGGATTACACAGACTTATTTCAATTCTGAGACTGATTACCTTAATCGATTACCACTCAATCGTAATCGATTACACAAGCTTATTTCAATTCTGACACTGACTGCCTTAATCAAATACATGTCATTTTAATCGATTACCTTGTTCATAAATCTCTTCCAGATTGTGCTAAGAACACTTTAATTGATTATTTTGTATATTAATCGATTACATTGATTAAAATAATCGATTACATGCAATTAAATATGTTTTCTATAAAAAGTTGTTGGGTCTTAACATTTGCAACAATCTAGAGAAATTGATTTTATGAATTACTCATTACTCCCAAAGCTTTCAAAGTCTGAGAAAAAAAAAATTTGAGTCTCATACATCTTGTTTCAAAACCCAAGAACTCATGCTTCATTGATCATATTATTTTGAACAAGATTCTTTAAGAGTTTTTCAAGAGAGCTATTTTTCAACATTAGCATTCATTCAATCTGAATTTTGCTTGGTAAAATTCATTCATTCATCCTCTTAGGATCATAAGGTTGTATCTCTCTTGAACTCTAACTATGAATTGACTTGTTTCTTTTAATTCTTGTAAGTACTAAGATCAAAGAGTTTCTTTAGAGCTTTTTCTGGAGTAGTGTTCTCCAGAGGAAAGAACATAGTAGTGTTCTCCAGAGGAAAGAACATAGTAGTGTTCTCTGGTTCTTTGTGATTAGAAGTCTAATGGAGTTTTAGATTTCAATTTTTTTATCTAGGTTTGATAAAGGTAACCACTTGTAAAAAATAGAATTTGATTTAGTGGAACTCTAATCAGATTTGGTTAGACGACACTGGATGTAGCTTCTCTTTTGAGGAATGAACCAGTATAAATTTGGTGTTATCTTGATTCTAATTCTTACTATCTTAAACTTGCTTATCTTGTGGTTAATCTCTTTCAAGATCAACTGAAATATTTTCTGCAATCGCTTAAAGTGTAGGGTGAATCTTAATTGATTGAAAGTTTCTATTTTAACAAGGGAAAACTTGTGATACGATCTCTAATCCACTGCTAGTTTTTAAAGAAGTTTTTAAAATCCTTGTTTTTAACCAATTCACCCCCTCTTGCTTAATTGTGTGTGTTCATCTTTGTTTTCATGGGTATATAAGTATCCAATGGATACATAAATGGAAATTAAAGTTGTTCTCCCTGTGGATACGAAGGCTAATACAAGAAACTTTTTCAAACGTTGATATGTAGATGAAAACTATAATGCCCTTCCTATTATCATCCCTAGTCATTGACTTGATTCGAGTTTAAAGAAGTAAATTCAAAAATCAAACTAATTATATTTTATTTGTCCAGATTTAAAATAAAAATAACTAACTAACCAATTTAATTTATTTAACCTAAATTGTTAAGTGAATTAGGTCAATTGAATTCAGTCAACACACTTACATCAAAATATTATTTCTTAGTGCGGATAACAGATGTAAACATAGGTATATAGGTACCCATTGAGTACAAAAAGTTAATATGGAAGCGAATACGAGTATTTTTTTAGACTTTCATATGAGGATGAATACTACTATATTACTCTACTTATTGGTCAGTTGAGTCTAAACTTTATTAATTTAGGGTAGTTGGGTGGTTTTTAGTTGAGTTTCCAAAATTTTGATAACAACAACTTGTTTTTAGTTTTAGTTTCAATTTTTTTAAAACAACAACCAATTTTTAGTTGTAGTTTTTTTCTCTAATTTTTAGTTTCAAAATAAACTATTTTAAAAGTTTTGATTCCTATTAAAATTAATTTAAAAGTGTGTTTTTGTGGTGATGACGAGAATAACAATACTGGTATCAGTGGTGGAAATGGCGATATATGTGGAGGTGATGGTGATACCACTATCGGTTGTAAAATCCCAAAAATATAATAATATTTATTATAAAAAAAACTAACAAGATAGAAAATACATATATATAGTTTATACAAGACAAAAAAGAATATTTGCTTTATCTTCTATTTTTTTAAACATATTAGTTTATCTTGTATTTATATATAAGATAAATAAAATAAAATAAGATATTAGATTTATTTCGCATTTATATATAAGATAAGATATTAGATTTAGTTTATATTTATATATAAGATAAATAAAATAAGATAAGACACAATCAATAGTAGATAATTAAAATTTCTAGAAATTAGTATAAATAAAGATTAGAAGAATTAAAGGACATCAACTAGAGAGAGACACTGTGGGGACATCTAGTCTAGAGGTTTAAGAAGGTCTTTCAGAGGTGAGTAAAACACATTCTTTTCCTTTAATGTAATTTAGGTGATATTTGCATAATTAAGAGGATTAATGAAAGGAAGGACATTTTGGTCTTTGTTAGGGGTAAGGGTGTGAGTAAGTAATTTGCTTAATGCACCCATGTCTCATGTTTAAAAAGCTGGTATCCACATTTTCTTTCATTTTCTTCTTCTTCTTTCTTCTTCTCTCATTTTCTCCTCCACACTCAAGCTCCATTTCTCTCCACTTCTACTTGTTTGATGGCTGAAAACTCTAATCAAGCAAGAAAGAAAGCTTTTCTCCTTGTGCTTTTGTGTTGTTGAGTTTGGCTGTGAGCGATTTGAGGAAAAGAGTGGAGCTAGGAGTTTCCCACTTCGTTCGAAGCAGCTGGGCCGAAATTGGAAGCTATAGAGAGCTGGTCCACTCTCCAATTTGATCAATTGAACTTGGTACCCTCCTCCTATTTCTCCTTGATTCTTAGAAGTCATAAGGTTAGGGTTAGTTTGATGAGGGTTTAGAGTGAAATTGATATATGTTGAGTATTGGGATGGTGAGACAGTTTTAAGGCGTAATTTGGAGTGTGTAGAAGTTGATTTAAGGTTGAAATGATGTTCCATGCATGAAACAATCATGCATGTTCTTGACAGCAAAGAACGCCGATCTGGTCAGCCCTGATGTTTTGTGTATAACATGAGTTATCAGTATCCAAATGGTCTAAAAATGGTGCCATTTGAAAGCTAAGAGATTTAAGTGTTTTCTGGAATTTTCATGCTATTTTTGGAGGTTCCTGGAATTTATTGTACAGAGTTATAACAGGTTGTTATACTCTATTTTTACCAGATTTTAATGGTGCAGAGGGCAATCTTGCAGAAATTATAAATTAGTCCAAGATGATCCAAATTGACTGCTTTCAGTGGCAATAGAAATTTGTGTATGCGTACTTTATACCTGTAAAAGCGCAGGTCATTTGGATGAGTATCCTGGTGTTGGCGGGCGTTTGAAAATGGCTGGTTGGACTGATATGTTGCTGTCAGCACTGTTTTAGTGCGTGACAATTCTAGTATTTTAATTACTACAGAGGCTGTTGTTAATGAAATTGGATGGAACAAGTTTTGTTTGAAAGACGAGAGATAAATATAGATGCCTCTAAATTCCCTTGATTTTAGGAGCTTCCTACAGGGATTTATGATTTTTCTAAGTGGGTACAAAATCTTCATTTTTATGCAGAAAATTTTGTTTTTCGTGTGTTTTGGTATGATTAAATGCCTTATACGAATAGGATGGTTGTTGATTCTTGATCTGCATTTTTATGCAGAAAATTTGTTTTCCATGTGTTTTGGTATGATTAAATGCCTTATACGGATAGGATGGTTGTTGATTCTTGCTTGTGTGCCTTTGTATAGGGCGTGACACCAAGGGTGTCAGTGGCGGAGACCACAGTTCAGGGATTGAACAGCAGAGCACAGCTTTGCCAGGTAAGTTCTTTGTTCTTAGGAGTGTTTCCCACTGCTTGAGTCCACCATACTCTGAGGGAGTGATGGTTGCATACATGATTTGTATGCATTGAATTGGATGTTACAGTTTTCCTCATGATAATATGTATGCATGTTTCTATACTTTGTGTTTGGTTGCCTTTCGGATAGATCTCCTGGCCAGTTAGATAGATATGGACCTCCTTAGGAGTAAAGTGCAACTCCTAGTCGGTTAGCTCACGTAAAGGGTGTATGATCCCTTAACACCAGAGATAGGTGGTCGCGGTAGAAGCCTATTCTCGGAGGTACCATATACGTGCATCCATGCTTAAAGGAGTAGCTCTCGATGGGATGGCATAGGTGTGAGTTCTGGCCTCACACTGAGGACTGAGAGTCCTGATGCTGATGATGATGCATCTTTGGTGAGCGTAGTACCGCAGATACACATTAGAGCTAGAGAATGTCTATGTGTTGTTGTGAGAGCCAGGAGGCCTGGTGTTGTGATGCCTTTGATGTTGTGTATCATCGAAGTGAGCCAGGGGGAGGAGAAGCCTCCAAGAACCCTGAACTTACTGAGATTGTATCTCACCCCGTGTGTGGGGATCTTATTTTGCAGGTGATGCATCTGGCAGTGTTTTGAGAGCACTGTGGCTCAATACTTCTTGTATTTTATGTATATTTTGTACCCCTACGAGGAAAGATGTGCGGGCACATCTATTTTGGATTCTGTTTATGTTTATGATGTACAGTTACTGTATATTTTGTACCTTCTTGTGAGGATGTGATCTGTGAGATCATGACACAGGGTGTTTATTCTTTTGTATAGTCACAGTGATTATTTTGATGATGTATTTAGAGATGTATGTGGTTTATGTTTCTCCTTATATAGCTGCTGGGATATTGTTGTTTACCTACCATACATAATGAATCAAGAATATGGTTTTGAAAGGAAATGACAATGACATCATGTTTTCTTTTAAGCACTTCCATTGTTTTAATTATTTGATTTTTAGTTAATTGCTGTGCTAATCTGATTAAGTAAACTGTTAATACACCAGATGCATACGGGGTGTTACATTTTATGGTATCAAAGCAATTTCTTGTTGGAAGCATTATGTATGTGTGGACTCTAATTGTGGGCCTGATCAGCTCACTATTTTGTGTACATGTGCAATGTCATGACTAGATCCCAAAACAACAGTGGCTGCAAACCGTGTGATGAATGAGACTTCGATGAAGGCCAACCAAGGGATGCTTGAGGAGGTAAGGACTTTGAAGAGAGATGATAGAGCATCCTCTCCACCTCCGACGCACGAGGGCGAGGGTAGTCGCCATCAGATTAGAGGTAGTCACCTGAGAGGGGACCAAGTGTCCCATGTTGAGGCTGTTGATGACATTGCAGCCAGAGGGAAGATGCTTATCACTTTTCGTAAGCATGACCCTCTAGCTTTCCATGGAGGATATGATCCAGTTGCTGTAGCTAGATGGCTCCAGGCACTGGACAAGATGTTTACGGTGATGAAGTGTCCTGATCACCAGAGGTTGTTGTATGCGACCTATATGCTACAGGGAGATCCCCATGAGTGGTGGACCACCACTGCTAGTTGCTTAAAGGCCAGGCTGGGGAGATCACCTGGCAGATGTTTGAGGCATGTTTCCTGGATAAATACTTTCCCAGGGATGCTAGAGAGCAGAAACAGGCAGAGTTTGACAGTCTCGTTCAGGGAGCTTGACAGTGGATGAGTACTTGGCCAGGTTCAATGAACTAGCCAAATATTCACATTTCAGGAGGTCTTTACTTGATGTTGATGTTCTTGCTGTTAAGTTTCAGAGGGGGCTTAGGGAGAGCATCGAGGAGTGAGTTGCGAGTAGTGGATCCCATGACATGGATAACTTGGTGAGGCAATGCCGCCAGGTGGAGGATATGCTTCGCAGACACCGAGGCAGTCAGCCTACTCCCTCAATCAAACAGGAGGTGAGGAGGCCCAGCAGTTCAGGCCCACCGGTAAGGGTAAGGGCAAAAATTTGAGAGTCTCTACCCCATCAGACAGATTCAAGAGAGGCTCTAGCCAGAGTGGCTCAACACGGAGGTAACCTCCTCCCAGATGTCCAGCTTGCAGGAGAGAGCACAGGGGAGTGTGTCCCACAGGCCAGTTGGTGTGTTTCAGGTGTGGCAAACCAGGCCACATTTCTCGTGAGTGCCCACAGGAAGGGGGGGTCGTGCACTGGCTGCTCCAGTTATGATGGCAGCACCCACAGTAGGTCGGGTGTATACAATTGATGCCAAAGAGGCAGCCAGAGCTCCTGACTTGATCAGAGGTACTATTCTAATCGATGTTTATGATGTGAGAGTCTTGTTTAAATCTGGAGCTATGCATTCATTCATCCAAGACATGACTGCATTTGGGCTAAAATTGTCCATGTCTAGATTTTCTCCTCCGATAGAGGTTACCACTGCATCTAGTGAGAGGTGTCAGGTGAGCACGTACTGCAAGGATGTGCAGTTTAAGTTTGATGGCAGAGAGTACACGATTGATTTGTACTGCCTAGCTATACCGACCCTTGAGATCATTCTGGGTATGGATTGGTTGGCCAAGTATGGCATGATGTTGGACTATTGCAACAAGAAGGTTGTAGTGCCTTCTGATGGAACTGTTTTGAGTTTCACTTCTTTCCTATCAATCTTGCAAGCTCGCAAGGCGATCAGGGAAGCAGCTCAGGGCTATATCTTTTCATGTGTGACAGAAGATAAGTCGAGTGTTGACCTGTCGCAAATCCCGGTGGTGAGCGAGTTTGTGGATGTATTTCCAGAGGAGATTACGCAGCTACCACCTAGGAGAGAGATTGAGTTCTCCATTGATTTGGTTCCTGGTGTAGGACCAATATCTATAGCACCTTACCATATGGCTCCTTTGGAGTTGAGAGAGCTGAAAGTGCAATTGGAGAACTTGTTGTCCAAACAGTTTATCAGACCGAGTGTTTCGCTGTGGGGAGCACCGGTGATCTTCGTGAAGAAGAAGTATAACAATATGAGGTTATGTGTTGATTATAGGCAGCTGAATAAGGTTACTATCAAGAATAAGTATTCTCTACCTCAGATTGATGATTTGTTAGATTAGTTGAGGGGAGCTAGTGTGTTCTCTAAGATCGACCTGAGATCCGGATATCATCAGATTCAGATCAAGCCCATAGACATACCGAAGACAGCCTTCAGGTCTCGGTATGGTTACTATGAGTATCACGTCATTCCCTTTGGTTTGACGAATGCCCTGCAGTGTTCATGGACTATAAGAACATGGTATTCAGACCTTTCTTAGATCAGTTTGTGGTGGTGTTTATTGATGATATACTGATCTACTCCAAGATGGAGACGAAGCATGTCGAGCATCTCAGGATTGTTCTTCAGACGTTGAGGAATTATCAGTTGTACGCCAAGTTGGCAAAATGCGAGTTTTGGCTATCAGAGGTGAAATTCCTTGGCCATGTGATTTCTGTAGCCAGGGTATCAGTTGATCCCAGTAAGATAGAGGCTGTGATGACTTGGGAGAGACCCAAGGACATATCTGAGATTCGGAGTTTCCTTGGATTGTTAGGCTACTACCGGAGGTTCATTCAGGGGTTTTCACAGTTGGTGTTATCTTTGACTCGCCCTCACCCGTAAGGGGGTTCCGTTTGTTTGGACCCATGAGTATGAACAGTGTTTTCAAGAGTTGAAGGAGAGATTGACTACAACTCCAGTGTTGACCTTTCCGGATCCTGAAGGAAGCTTTGAGGTGTACTATGACACTTCCAAGCAGGGACTGGGATGTGTACTGATGCAGGAGAAGAAGGTTGTTGTTTATGCTTCCAGGCAACTGAAGCTTCATGAGGAGGCTTATCCTACACACGATTTAGAGCTTGCAACTATTCTCTTTGCTCTAAAGATTTGGAGACACTACCTGTATGGTGTCAAGTTAGTGGTGTTCAGTGACCACAAAAGTCTCAAATATCTCTTTGACCAGAAGGAGCTAAATATGAGACAGAGATGGTGGATGAAGTTCCTCAAAGATTATGACTTTGAGTTGAGATATCATCCAGGCAAGGCGAATGTTGTGGTTGATGCCTTGAGCAGGAAGCATGTAAGTGCCATCTGCATGATGATCTCAAACTGTGAGCTGATTGAGCAGTTTAGAGATATGCACATGACTGTCACAGAGGGTGCACATGGTCTCGAGTTGAGAGAGACCAAGGTTGATAATGATCTGATACAAAGTATCCGAGAGGCCCATAAGCAGGATGATGATGTGAGGGCCATGATTGGTCAGCAGGATGTTTCTTGGGAGACTCATGACTTGGTGTTGTACCAAGATCGAATTGTTGTGCCTAAGGGCGAGTTGGTGGATGCAGCTCTGTCAGAGGCTCATAAAGACCAGTTTATCATTCATCCAGGTGCCACCAAGATGTATCAGGACCTTAAGAGGAACTTCTGGTGGTTAGGGATGAAGAGAGACATAGTTGAGCATGTGGCTAAGTGTTTGGTATGTCAGAAGGTGAAGATTGAGCATCAGAGACCATCAGGCCTATTGCAGCCATTGCAGATTCCAGAGTGGAAATGGGATAGTATTTCCATGGATTTCGTAGTGGGACTACCGAAGACTCAGACTGGATGTGACTCCATTTGGGTGATTGTTGATAGGCTGACCAAGTCCGCTCATTTCTTACCTGTTCGGACTGATTACAACACAGAGAGGTTGGCTCAGCTATATATCAAAGAGATTGTCAGACTGCATGGTGTCCCAGAAAGCATTGTCAGTGATAGAGATCCGAAGTTCACCTCTAGGTTTTGGGGTGCTCTTCAGGAGGCTTTTGGGACCCAGTTGAGGCTTAGCACAGCCTACCACCCTCAAACTGATGGTCAGACAGAGAGGACTATCCAGACCCTGCTGGACATGTTGAGAGCTTGTACTCTGGAGCAGGGGACTAGGTGGGATAGATACTACCACTGGTGGAGTTTTCATATAATAATAGCTTCCATGCTAGTCTGGGCATGGCACCCTATAAGGCATTGTATGGTCGAAGGTACAGGACTCCTATTTTTTGGACCGAGGTCGGAGAGAGACGGCTTCTTGGACCTGAGATGGTTCAGGAGAATTCTGAACAGATCCATTTGATCAGAGATAAGTTGTTGAGAGCTCAGAGTCAGCAGAAAAGCTATTATGATCAAAAACACAGGCCACTGCAGTTTGATGAGGGCGACCATGTGTTTCTGAGGCTGTCTCCCGTTACAGGTGTTGGATGGGCATTGGGCGTGAGGAAGCTCTGTCCTAGGTTCATTGGTCCTTACCAGATTCTCCAGAGAGTAGGACCTGTGGACTACGGGCTAGGTTTGCCTCCCCAATTGTCAGGGCTTCATGACGTTTTCCACGTGTCACAACTGAGGAGATATATGGCTGATCCGTCGCACGTGGTGGAGCCTGACACCATTCAGATTAGAGAGAATCTGACTTGTCCTATACGGCTAGTGCGGATTCTGTGTAGCTGCTTGGCAGTGTTTTGAGAGCACTGTGGCTCACTACTTCTTGTATTTGATGTATATTTTGTACCCCTGCGAGGGAAGATGTGCGTGCACATATATTTTGGATTCTGTTTATGTTTATGATGTATAATTACTGTATATTTTGTACCCTCTTGTGAGGATGTGATATGTGAGATCATGCACAAGGTGCCTATTCTTTTGTATAGCCACAGTGATGGTTTTGATGATGTATTTAGAGATATATGTGGTTTATGTTTCTCCTTATATATCTGCTGGGATATTATTGTTTACCTATCATATATAATGAATCAGGAATATGGTTTTGAAAGGAAATGACGATGACGTCATGTTCATTCCGCTTTTCGGGTCGAAAAGCCCGAGAAATGTTCATTCCAGAATCCGGTAAACTTGGTGGTGCTAGATATGCGGGATGTTGAAGAATGGAGACCAGAACCAGTAGATGAGCTCGAAGACGTCCAGATTGGAAGCTTTCCTGAGCAAATCACAAAGATAGTCAAGCAGAACGATCCAGAAACCAAAAGCAAATTGATCAAATGCCTCCGAGAAAACCAAGATGTATTTGCTTGGAAAGCTTCCGAGATCCCCCGAATTAAGCCTACCTTCTGCTGCCACAAACTAGCTATGTACCCCGGATCCAAACCAATGGCACAGAAGAATAGGAATCTCGGCCCAGAAAGAAGGCAAGCCTTGGAGAAGCACATCAAGGAGCTCTTGGAGGCCAGGTTCATAAAAGAAATACAATACACCACGTGGCTCTCCAACGTGGTAATGGTGAAAAAGCCTAATGGGAAATGGCGAGTCTGCGTTGATTACACTAATTTAAACAAAGTCTGCCTCAAGGACTCATACCCAATACCGAGTATCGACCAGCTTGTAGACAACTCCGCCAGTTTCCAATTGCTATCATTCATGGACGCTTCCTCCGGATATAATCAGATATCCATGTACCCGGACGATCAGGAAAAGACAGCATTCCGGGGTGTTGAAGCAAATTACTGTCACAACGTAATGTCGTTCGGTTTGAAAAATGCCGGAGCTACTTATTAACGGATGATGAACAAAGTCTTTGCCGACCAGCTTCAACACAATATTGAAGTCAACATCGACGACATGATAACAAAAATAGCTGCGAGTGGGGGTCATATCCGGGATCTAGAAGAGACTTTCCACAAACTGAGGCAGCACAATATATGCTTAAATCCATTGAAGTATGCCTTTGGAGTAAAGGCCGGGAAGTTCCTGGGGTTCATGCTTACTCACAGGGGAATAAAAGCAAACCCAGATAAATGCAAGGCTATCTTGGACATGCAGTTCCCATCCAACAAGTGAGAAGTCCAACAGCTGACTGGAAGAATGGTCGCCTTTACACAGTTTCTCCCAAAATCCGTAGAAAAAGCGCTTCCATTCTTCAAATTGTTGAAAAAAGAGGCTAACGTGGGATGGAACCCGGCATGCGAAGCGGTCTTTTAGGAGATTAAGAGATGTTTGGCCTCTCCCCCAGTTCTTTCGAAACCAGATCCTGGAGAAACATTGATCTTATAGCTCTCGGTCGGAGAAAAAGCCATAAGTACCGCTTTGGTCAGAGAAGTCGGCAAGTCTCAATCGCCGGTGTATTTTGTGGGGTCGGGCTCTCAAGAACTCAGAGTTGCGATACCAGAAACTCGAAAAAGTGGCCTTCGCTCTCCTTACAACGGCGAAGAGGCTTTGTCCATATTTCCAAAATCACACCGTTGTTGTCAGAACAAATCAACCTATCTGACAAATACTACAGAAGCCGGATTTAGTTGGAAGGATGATGAATTGGACTATCCAACTGTCCGAGTTTGATATTAAATATGAAGCCCGGCATGCCATCAAGTCTCAAGCCTTAGCCGACTTCGAAGTGGAGCTAACCCCGGCGTCTTCTATCTAGCAGGAAAATCCAGTTTGGAAATTATATGTTGATGGCTCATCTAATTCCAAGGACAGCGGAGCTGGGATCATCATTGAAAATCTAGAGGGGATGTCACTCGAACATTCATTACAGCTTAATTTTCCGACGTCAAATAATCAAGCAGAATACGAAACATTGATCGTCGGGCTGAAGCAGATCAGAGAACAGGGAACGTTGAAAGTCAACGTCTTCACCAACTCACAGCTTGTGTGATGACCCTCAGTGTGGCGCGGTTAAAGCCAGATCCCGCGCGATTAGCGTCGGGATTGTTCAGCAGAGAACATTGTGAGGGGTGTGGCGTAGGTAGTGCCAGGGTTGGCGCGATCAGTGCCAAACCCACTGGAAGTTGACGTATGAGGCGTCAATGTGGCGCGAGTGGCACCATGAGTTTTGCAGCCAGCGCGGATAGCGCCATCATTGGTGCGGGTAGCGAGGGAAGTGGCCTAGAAGACCAATTCTCCCTGGTTTTCCACTCGGCCAGTACCAGGAGTGGCACGGTTGGCGCCAACAGGTCAGGGAGGATGGTGCTGATGGCGCCAGTGTGGCGCTGGGGGCGCCACAGGTTCTGGAAGCTGGCGCTGGGGGCGCGAGAGTGGTGCTATTGGCGCCAAAGCCACCGCCTTTGTGGCGCGGTTAGCGCCAGACCTCTGGCAGGCCCAGTATAAAAGGCCAAACCGCAATTTCTGAAGAGGAAAACAGTTTTCTTCTTCCTCCTTCGCCCAAACCTCCATTGGAGACTTGCCCAACTTCCTTGGACCTTATTTCTTGAACCAAACACCTCCCAATGACCATTAAGCTTGTGAGAAACACCTTGAGAGCTTTAATCCTTCATCCTTTCTCTTGAAAAACCCTTTGAGTGAGAATCCCTTTCCAAGGGAATTTCTAAGAACTCAAGTTAAGCGAGGAATAGCGGCGTTTCACGGACACCCAAGCTAGGGGGCGAGGTCCAGAGGCATTCCTCATCAGTTTTGAGGTAAAAAACTCGAGTTTCTCCGGTTACTTTGGGATTTGGGGTTTTCTGTGAATAGTGACCCACTTGAGATAGGGCTAGAATTAGCCCAGGGTCCTGTAGAGAAACTTGTTTAGAGCAATGTAGTGATGAAGGATTAGCTTTCAGTTTTTGATTTGGGGAACTTTGAATCTTGGCTCTGTGGTTTGCTTGTGTGGCTTTTGTGATGAGTCACTTGTTGGGTTTATGACCTACTAGAGCCTTGATTATATTTGTTCTGAGCCTGTGCGGCTAGTTGGACAGTGCCTTTGATGAGGGTTAGACCGTTCCAGAGATATATGGAATTATGGGCTGATGAGAGTTTGAACTCATGTATATGATGGGCAATGAGTCTGAGGTGACTCAAATGCTCTGTAGTCAGCCAAGATGGACCTTGAAAGGTCAGAAGCCTGATGTGGGCTGAGCTTGATAAACTCTAAGTTAGAGGATTTCTATTTTCCCTGTGACTGGATGCTTGTGTATTTGGTTTTGATATGAGCCTATATGCCTTGATTAGGGCTTGACACCGAGGGTGGCGGTGGCGGGTGCCACAGAGCAGGGAAAGAACTGCAGAGCGAGGCTTTGCCAGGTAAGTTCTTGGTCCCTGGGGATGATTTCCTGCTTATTTGTGCTACACCACACTCTGGGTGGAGTGATGGTCATATTCATGATGCATGCATTTTGGTTGTTGCATCCTCATAATGATATGTATGTGCATCTATGCTTGAGAAATGTATTATACCTGTTATTCGATCTTCTGGCCAGTAAGATAGATATAGACCTCCCTAGGAGATGGTTTCCTCCTAGTTTGGTTTGCTCGTGCGTGATGATGATCCCAGGGTGATGATGATCCCTTAAGACCAATAGATAGGTGTGTCCCGTCGCGGTTGAAGCCTATTCTCGGAGGTACTATATACGTGCATCCATGCGTAAGGGGTAGCTCCCGATGGGATAGCACGGGTGTGAGTTTCGGTCTCACGCTGAGGTTAGGCGTTGATGATGATACACCGTACATAGAGCAAGATGACTTGCTCATATTGTTATGAGGGCCGGGAGGCCTGGCCGGGTGGCCAATTGCTGTGATTGCCTGATGTTTGTATCATGGAGAGTGGGCCAGGGTGGAGGAGATTCCTCCATGGACCCTGAGCTTACTGAGATGTGTATCTCACCTCGTGTGGGGTTTATATGTTTACAGGTGACTCTTCTGGCAGAGGAGAGCAGTCTCAGGGCAGGAGGCCCTAGTAAAGACGTGAATGCTAAGCCAGATGGCAGAGTGAGAGCTTGAAGGCTCAGTTTTGTTCTGATTCTGTTTTGTACCTTGACAAGGGGAGGTGTGTGTACACCTGAGCTATGTGTAGTTCTGTATACCCTCATGTGAGGGCCGTTATTCTTTTGTATCACCACTGTGTGGTGTTGAGACTGATGTACTTATATGTACAGAACTGTTGATGTAATGATATAAACTTTACTCCTAAGTGTATTGTGATGCATATGTTTATCTGCCTATATTATTATATGGGAAACTGGATCAGCAAGGGTGTTTATTATTCTGGTGTGTGTATTATTGGTGAATTGTTCCATTCTATACATAATGAAATCAAGAAAAGCGATTCTATGCTTCCGCTAAGTTTTTAACAAATGTTTTAAGCGCTAATCTGGTATTATTAATGATAATACTCCGGAGGCCTACGGGGTGTTACAGCTTGTCTCAGCGCAGATTAAAGGAAGATATCAAATTAAGGGGCCTTTGTTAGCTAAATATCTGGCTAAAGTAAAAGAGATAATAACAGAATTTGACGAAGTCATAATCGCCCATATCCCAAGGGAAGAAAATGCCCGAGCTGACATGCTGTCGAAACTGGCAAGCACGAAAGGCATGGGCAGCCACCGAACGTTCATTCAACAGGAAGTCGCCCAACCCGCATGCGTCATGGTGATCTCGGTGGTCGAGGACTGGAAGAGGCCTATCATTAATTACCTAGAACAAGGGATACTACCGGATGATGGAATAGAAACGAGGAAGCTAATTCGAGATGCTGCCATGTACACAATAGTCGATGGCGAACTATACCGCAGAGGCCTCCACACTCTGATGTTGTTATGCCTAAACTCGGACCAAGCCAAGTACGTACTTACAGAGATACACGAAGGCATCAATGGTCAGCATATGGGTGCAAGAACTTTAGCATTGAAAGCCCTGCGTGTCGGATACTTCTGGCCAACGATGAAGGCAGACGCAGCAGGACATGTACAGAAGTGTGACAGCTGCCAAAAGCACGCAAAGATACTATGGTCCCCACCAGCCGAGTTAACAACGATCACGATACCATGGCCTTTTTACAAGTGGGGAATGGATCTTTTAGGACCATTTAAGGCAACGAAGGGTCAAATGAAATGGTTAATAGTGGCCGTCGATTACTTTACGAAATGTATCGAGGCTGAGCCCTTAGCCACCATCACCTCGGCCCGAGTCCAAAAGTTTTTCGAGCGCAGCATAATAGCAAGGTTTGAGGTTCCGACAGAAGTCGTCTCTAATAACGGGACGCAATTCATAGATAAGAAGTTCCAAGAAATGATGACCGAGTTCCACATAAAGCACCACTTCTCATCTGTGGAACATCCACAGTCCAACGGTCAAGCTGAAGTCGCAAACAAAATCATTCTAGATGGGCTAAAAAAGCAGATGCATGAAGCCGGCCCAAACTAGGTCGAGTAACTTTATTATGTCTTATGGGGACATAGAACTATGGTCCAAACAGCTATTCAAGAGACCCTGATCGTGGTCGTACTCAGTCAAATTAATTCAATTAAATGTAGTACTAGGAAGTGACTCCTAGGTCGTCTCTCAAGGATCAATTATCTGTGCTAAGGGAGTAAACGTGTAATGGGGGTTTTGACAGAATTCAAGAGTATATCTAAATTAAAACAGAAATATCAATTAATTGCAGTGATTAAATAAGTCAGGCCTTTGAACAGATTGCGCCTCTAATATCCTTGGTTCATGAAAGATAATCTATCTTAACTTAATCCTTGTTAGTCCAGATTAATCTACTAAGCGAAGATTAACCTAAAACTTCCCTACACGAATTAAGCAAACGCGAACCTA
>PYAF01002453.1:13953-25848 GCA_007407185.1 Glycine tomentella
TAGTAAAGTTCCTAGAAATTCTATTCTAGATTTTCTTGTCACCTATTAGTAATTTATTACCTAGGAGTATTGTATTGAAATTTTTCTAATCTCTATTCTAGGTAAAAAAATCCTTTAATCACATATTACTAATTGATCTAAAACATTTCCTAAATTACACATTTAACACGTATATAAAAATATTGGGGTGTTACAGACATAAAGCGTCGGGGTTGATATTCTCCAAAGGTCGACCAAAACTTTAACTTTTTATTTTGGTTTACGAACCTGTATAGGTAACTGTGCAGTCCATAGAGAGAGAGTATTTGACCTTGACTTTTTTGGATAAGTCTGACCAAGGCAATAAATGATCAAGATTTCCTGACCGTCTAATGTGATTTTTGAAGATACGCCTAATCCCTTCATAAATGCAAATAGTCCTGTGCCGCCCATGCCTTTATTTGTGTCCACGTGTCAGTCTGGGATAGGTCACGTTCATTGGGATCGTGCGTAGTGGGAAGGATCGTGCGGTAGTGGAGGTCGCGATGGTTCAATCACGACGCGGGCTTCTAGGAGATGTTTCGTTCTCCCGCCCAAGTAACCGTCAGGCTTCCCTTCTCTTTAAATAGCAGTGAAACCGCCATGGTCATTTTCACCTGTGTCCTTGCTCTCTGAACCTCTTCTTCAAGCTTCTTCTTCTTGAACCACAAATTCCTTTTTCCTCTAAAAATGTCTGAGTCACCCATTTCTGATTCTGCCTTGGGTATGGGAGGCAGCGACTCTGGTGGCTCTGTTGAGCAGCGCATTATGCGCGAGGTGATCTCAATCGGAGATTCTTCTGAGGAGGATGTCCATGGAGGGACTTCTGAGGGATCCCTCTCTTCCAGGCGAAGGACTCGCTCTCGTCAATCTGGTGAGGGAACTTCTCACCCTATTCCACCAGTGCAAACATCTTCTGCTTCTAGGGTTAGTGAGCCTTTACCCCTTACGATCCTTCCTCCCACTTCCGCTACTGAAGGAAGGGAGAAACCCAATGTGAGGGATTTGAGGACCTCTCCTCTTGCGCGTCGCAGTCGTAGTGCTTGATCACCTACTCCAGCATCTACCATGGTCGGGTTTGAATGGGTGAGAGAGGATGTTTTGAAATACAAATCCTCTCTCACAACTTCTGCCAGTGTTGATGCCATGCGTCAACAAATTTCTTTGTCTGCTTCTGAGGACTCTCACAAGCTAATTGTCGAGGCTTGTCAGGAAAATGATTTTCCCTTTATGAGGGTTGCTCCCGATGCTCCTTCTTTCTTCTTCATGTACCGTTGCCTTTTTGAGGTTTTAGGGCTTCTGCTGCCTTTCTCTGCTTTTCAATGTTCTCTGCTGGATTTCCTGAATGTGGCCCTTCTCAGCTTCATCCCAATAGTTGGGCGATCGTGCTGGCTTTTGAGGTTTTATGCTTTCATTTGAACATTCAGCCAAGCTTGCATTTATTCCTCTTCTACTTCTAGACCAAGTTGTCCGGGAAGATTGGCTGGGTTTCTTTGAACAGTGTTTCTAAGAAACTTTTTGAAGTGGATGCCAATGTCTTTCGTCGTTTTAAGGATCCTTTCTTCAAGGTTCGTGAGAGCGATGAAGAGGTGGATGGTATACCTCTTATGTATCAAGATGGGAAACCTTGTTTTCCCTTTTACTGGCAACCTCATCCTACCAGGTTTCGGTCCTACGATGAAGACAGTCTTACCCTGACAGAAAGGCAGGACAAAAGAGTGATAGACTCATTGCCTGCTTCTCTTGATGCCCGAGCTCTTTTGTCATTGTCTTCATCTGATGATCCTGCCGCGAGTTTGGATGGTAATCTTTCTTCACTTATTCTTTATACTTGAATTCATGGACATTTGACATGTTCATTTCTGCTTTCAGGCATTATGGGAGACTTTTGGTGGAGACCTCTGGTGAAACGCGTAGGTGACCAAGCCGAGGGTATAGGGACGTCTGGTCGAAAGAAGTCTAGGGCGGCTTATCATCCTCGTGGCTTACGTGCGATGAAGGAAGCTGCGGGACTTCTACCTATTTCTTCCCCTCCTGTCCGAGCTCCCAAAGTTGTCCGGGGTACAGTGCCTGTCCAGACTCCAGTCACTGTTTCATCCTCTATTCCTACTTCGATTCAGAACTTAGCTCCTGTCCAGATTCTGAGAAATATTCAACATTCTCCTTCTCTTCGTGCTCCTACACCTACTCAGCTTTCCACACCTGTCCGGGTTTCATCCCCCGTTGTTACCTCTATTGCCACCACTGTTGTCATGACGCCTTCTCCTTCTCAACCATCTTCTCCAGCTGTGACTTTCTCACCTTCCTCTTCAACAATGCCTCCACCGGCCATGCGCTCCTTTGGAATCCTTTAGTGCTCCTAGAGATGTTGAGTCTCTATGGAGTATTGGTCATAAATTTGAAAGGAAGCCACCTTCTTCCTTTGACAAGAATTTGATTCAGTCTGCGGGCTCTCATCGTGCTTTAGATACCGTCGGACTTTTCCTTCATAGGAGCTTGGCTATCATTGAAGAACATCATCAAATTTACCAGGAAACAATGAGCAAGGCCTCTGTTCTTGAAGTGGAGCATAGCAAGCTGAAAGGTGCAGTTCGCAGAGCTCTGCAGTTAGAGCGTAATAGGATATATAGAACTTCCATTGCCCTGGCTACAGCGGTTAGGGCTAATCATCAATTGTTTGCCAAGACTAGTATGGCTATGTCCAAGCTTTTGCGGACTCGTATTGATGGTGATCAATTAGTTATTCATGGCAAAGCTATTATTGCTAAGGCTGCGGAAGAAACAACTGGCTTAAGGGGCGAGTTAATGGTTGAAAAAGAGAATTTGAAGCGGGCCAAAGATGATTTGGCAACCGAGAAGGAGAAAGTGCAGAAGGCTAAAGATAAGTTAGCCATTGAAAGAGACAGACTGAGGAAAGCTCATCTTGAACTTTCTGCTGAGAAGGCCATTAGTAAGGAGCTTAATGAGGAGTTAACAATCTTGAGGCGTGAGGCAGTGGAGCACCATGAAAAGGGTTTCTTTAAAGTTGTGCACCAGGCTGGCCTGTTCATCAAGGACCTTGACTTGGATCAATTTGATCCCTTCAAAGATGTCAAGGATGGTGTTTTGGTTGATGAGGATGAGATAGAATCAGCTGAGGAGTCGGCCAATGAAGGCACCGATGCTTAAGCCTTTCTTATTCATGTTTTTACTCTTTTAGTCTTTGTAAAACTTTTAGCAATTGAATGAAAGTACATTCTCCTTTTGCTCCAATCTTTTGTGTCTTCTTTTACTTGTGTTATTTCTTCGACTGTTTATTGATATTTGCGACCTTGTGATCTACTTGATCATGTGTTGTTTTAATCTTTTGATTTGCTTGATAATGTGATCGAAACTATCCACTTGCTGAGACTTGGAAAATATTGATCTGCCAAAAAGATGACTGAGATCTTGTAATGTCAAAGTTTCCACCATAAGCATAATGTCGAGGGTGATTTTTGACTAGTTATCCTGCAAGATAAAATTATTCCTGCAAAACAGAAATATCCTATGGTATTGCCTGTCGAGGTTCCATAGGTGTTATAATTCCAAGTATATGAACCTGGACACTTGTGCATTTAAAGATGTTTTACCTCGTATTTCTATATTAAAAATTGTGAGTACCGAAATCATCATAATAAAATGCTTCATACCTCGTGCTCCTTAAATAATTTGATGATGACGAGGTTGACCGCAAGTTAATCTCAAGTCGCGAGAGTAATGAGTTATCAAGAATTGTTGATAACTATGCGGATTTATGACATGGTTTTTTCCATTAGGATTCCATGATACCAAGAAAACTTACTTGGTTTTTATGTCGATTTTATTCCTGCAAGGAAGAATATAACAAAGATAACATATGTCGAGGGTGGACATAGTCATACCTTATAGTTGTCAAGTCTGACTCCAGTGGAGTTGTCCAAGCTGGATTTTGTCAGGATTCTTCAAGACACGGTCTTGAGTCCATTCAATGATGTACCAGTGGTGCATCCACCCTGGATTTTAAGATGTTGACCGAAGCTTTGAGGATTTATACAGCTCAGATTTTATAAACCTGTATAGATGAAGGTCGACCAAGACTTAGGTTTATGAACCTTGACGGTTTACCAGAGCTTGGGTTTATGAACCTGTAAAGATAAAGGTCGACCAAGATTGTCAAAGCTTGTATTTATGAACCTGTAAAGGTGAAGGTCGACCAAGACTGTCGAAGCTTGGATTTATGAACCTGTAAAGGTGAAGGTCGACCAAGACAGTCAAAGCTTGGATTTATGAACCTGTGAATGACCCAGAAAGAATTCTGGGGTTGCCGACCAACGCTCTAGTCTTACGAACCCGTCTGAGTGGTTCTGCGTAGTTTGGTCGAATCACCGAGGCGGACCCCGGACCAAGGATGGACCTTGGAATTTTGCACTGACCAACGCTCTAACCTTACAAAACTGGTTGAATGGTTCTGCGTAGTTTGGTCGAATTACCGAGGCGGACCCCGGACCAAGGACGGGCCTTGGAATTTTGTGCCGACCAACGCTCTAGCCTTACGAACCTGTCTGGATGTTTCTGCGTAGTTTGGTCGGATCACCGAGGCGTACCTCGGACCAAGGACGGGCCTTGGAATTTTGTGCCAACCAACGCTCTAGCCTTATGAACTTGTCTGGATGGTTCTGTGTAGTTTGGCCGGATCACCGATGCGGACCCCAGACCAAGGACGGACCTTGGAATTTTGTAGTCAATCGGGAAACCGGAATTACTGACTGTATTTCCGACCAAGGGGCTTCCTTGGATTTTGCTGGAGGTCCAACTAGGGAAGCCCTAGGATTTTATGAACCTTTGGAGATTACCAGGTGTCGACCCTGGATTTTTTAGCTAGGTTCACCGGGTTAATGGATTTTAAGAACCTGCTTTAGACCAAGGGGGTGCCTTGGGTTTTATTGGAGGTCCTCCTAGGAAGTCCCAACATTTTATGAACATTTGCAAGTACCAGGACACGTCCGCCCTGGATTTTAATAAGACTTGCCAAGGGTAGACCCTGGTCAAGTTGTCAAGACATGATCTTAAGTCTCTGTCGAAGCTGGACCTGGAAGCTAGAAGCATGCTCAAGCAATAATATAGTCAAGGATTTTGTAATATTGCATAAATAAAAGACAAAAAGGATATATTTATTGATGTAATCTACAATACATCTAATTATTCTTCGGATGTGCCTCGTTAAAACCTTTTCAAGTGAAAAACCCAGTGGGAAAAAAGGACTTGAAATAGGAAAAAAAGTACATCATCCGGCCTTGATCTTCTTAGCTGAAATAGAACTTCAAGTGGGTGGCATTCCACGTTCTTGGAATGTCCTTGCCATTGAGTTCCTGTAATCTGTAGGCGCCGTTGTCCAGGTTAGTGACAACTCTGAACGGGCCTTCCCAGTTTGGTCCAAGCTTTCCTGCACGGGATTCCTTTCCAGCTTCTCCTCGGACACGCCAGACTAAGTCGCCTGGCTGAAAAGTTCGAGGCTGTACTTTGGAATTGTATCTTCGTGTCATGCGAAGCTTGGCTGCTTCTTCCTTGATTCTGGCTATGTCTCGAAGTTCCTCGCTAGTTTCCAATTCCACTCGCATGTTGTCTTCATTATGTTTTTCCTGAAAAAGCATCCTTCTGGATGAAAGTTCCCCTAACTCGACAGGGATCATAGCATCAGTCACATATGTCAAGCAAAAAGGGGTTTCTTTCGTAGTACTCTGAGGCATTCAATGATATGCCCACAGTATACTGGGCAGTTCCTCCCTCCAGAGCCCTTTGGACTTGTCAAGCCTAGTGCGAAGGGCTTTAAGAATAACTTTGTTTGCCGCTTCTGCTTGACCATTGGTCTGGGGGTGCTCGACGGACGTGACTAGGTGTTTAATGCCTAGTCTAGGGAGAAATTCTTCATAGGTCTGTGCTTTGAATTGCGTTCCGTTGTCCGTGATTATAGCATAGGGTAGACCATACCTACATATAAGATTTTTCCACGTGAAGCTTTCTACTTCTGTTGCTGTTATCTCTCTCAGTGGCTTCGCTTCGATCCACTTGGTGAAATAGTCGATGGCCACCAATAGAAATTTTAGCATCCCAGGTGCTTTTGGAAACGGCCCTAAGATATCCATGCCCCACATGGCAAAGGGCCATAGGGAGAATATGGTGTGAAGGTTATCTAGGGGAATCCGTGGGACATCTGCAAATTCTTGGCATTTTTTGCATCTGCGTACAAAATTATAAGCGTCTGTCTTGAGTGTTAGCCAGTAGTACCCTGCACGTACTACCTTGGTAGCTAAGGACCATCCCCCTGTGTGGAGTCCGCATATCCCTTCGTGAAGCTCCCTCAAGACATAGTCGGCCTGTGACCTGTCCAGACATTTGAGTAGAGGTGCTGTCAATCCTTACTTGAATAATTCATTGTCAATGATGACGTAGTGACTAGCTTGTCGTTTTAAACCCCGGGCTTCATTTTCATCCACTGGAAGTGTTCCCCTTAAAAGAAAGTCCCAATAAGGGGTCATCTAAGTAGACTCTTGTGTTTGGATAGCCACCACCATTGACGTGTCAATGGTCGGTTTCTGAAGTGTTTCCTAAATGATTGTCTTGAGATGTTCGCCCTTTTTGGTGCTAGCCAGCTTGGACAGCAGGTCTGCTCGTGTATTATTCTCCCGAGGTATGTGATGCATCTCAAAGCATTCGAAGTTGTCTATAAGTGTCTTGGCCAGGTGGTAATACTGGAGGAGTATCACTTCTTTGGTTTGGTATTTGTCCACTATTTGTCCCTGGACCAATTGAGAGTCGGAGTAGCATCTCAGGTATCGAGCCTCGACTTCCTTGGCGAGTTTGAGTCCTGCAATAAGTGCCTCATACTTGGCCTGGTTGTTGGAAGCCTTGAAGTGAAACTTAAGGGCTTGTTCTAGCGAGATGTTGCCAGGTCCTTCAAGTATGATGCCTGCTCCGCTTCCCTGGACATTGGATGCTCCATCCACATAAAGATTCCACCAGTCTAGGATGGATTCCTTTTTCCCGGCGAATTCAGCCAGGAAGTCTACCATGAATTGTGCCTTTATTGGACCGCATGGCTCGTATCGAATGTCAAATTCTAACAATTCGACTGACCATGCTACCATCCATCCTGCCAGCTCTGGTTTCCTGAGTACCTATTTAATAGGATAATTAGTTTTAACTATTACCTGATGACTCTGAAAGTACTGTCTGAGGCGTCTGGCAGAGGTGATTAGCGCTAAGGCTATCTTCTCGATCATCTGGTAACGCTTTTCAGCATCATGTAGCATGCGACTGGTGAAATAAATTAGGAGCTGGCGTTTTCCTTCTTCTTGGATGAGTGTTGAACTGATGGCATCGTCCGTTGCGGAGAGATATAACAGCAATGGTATGTCTTGTCGAGGTCGACTCAAGACAGGTGGCTCAGCAATTGTTTCTTTGAATGTCATGAAGGCTTGCTCACAAGTGTCATCCCATAGGAATGGCGTTGTTTTGGTGAGCAACCTATAAAAAGGTTTTGCATTTTTAGCCAGCTTTGGAAGAAACCTGGATAGTGCAACTAGTCTTCCATTCAGCTTCTGAACTTCATTGACACTGGTCGGGCTACGCATTTGTAATATGGCTGAACACTTGTCCGGATTGGCTTCAATACCTCGGTGTGTTATCATGAAACTGAGGAACTTGCCGCCTCCTACCCCGAATGTACATTTCTCAAGGTTAAGGCGCATGTCATACTTCCGGATTTCTCCGAATACCTCTTCTAGATCCGCGACATGTTAGGCTACACTCTGAGATTTGACCACCATGTCATCTACGTATACCTCGACGATGCGTCCAATCTGTCTTTTGAAAACACGGTCCATCAGTCGTTGGTAAGTGGCTCCTGCATTTTTTAGGCCGAACGGCATGACCCTGTAACAGTAATTAGCATCTTCGGTAATGAAGGCATTCTTCTCCTCGTCTGGAGCGTGCATTCTGATTTGATTATAACCAGAATATGTGTCCAGGAAGCTCAATATGTGGAACCCGGACACCCCATCGACAAGTCTGTCAATATTGGGCAACGGGTATGCATCCTTGGGACATGCTTTGTTCAAGTCTGTAAAGTCCGTGCACATATGCCATTTGCCAATGGCTTTTTTAACCATGACAACATTGGCGAGCCATGTCGAATATCGAACTTCTCTGATGAAGTTGGCCTTGAGTAATTTGTCGATCTCTTCCTTGACTGTTTTTCGCCGTTCTTCTCCCATATTTCGCTTTTTCTGTGCAACAGGCTTGGCTTGTGGACATATTGCTAGCCTGTGACGTATGACACTAGGGTTGATGCCAGGCATGTCGGATGGTTGCCACGCAAACAGTGCTGCATTTTTCTGGAGCACATCAGCTTTGTGCCTGTATTCATGGTTGGTGAGCCCTTTGTTGAGTTGTGTGCATTGTCCAGGTTTGGGACCTAGTTGCAGCTTAACTAGTTCTCCGATCGGTTTTGGTCCTTTGTCGACATTATCGTCACGTGGATCCACATCGAAGGCTTGACTATCATGGGCTACAAACACTGTCAGTGTAAAGGGAAACAAATTTTTGTCAATATTCATTACCTGAGTGGTACCCCCCGAAGTGGTACCATGTCTGACTGGTCGTCTGCTGGGAGGATATGGTGCCACTTTAAGACTCTCGACATAGCATTGTCTGGCTTGCTTTTGGTCTGCCTTTACAGTTACAATTTCTCCTGTTATCGTAGGAAATTTCATTTTTAAGTGAGGGGTAGAGACTATCCCCCAACTCATTCAATGTTTTCCTACTTATCAGGACAAGGTAGGACATGTCAGCGTATATGATGTTGTATCTGATCGTGAAAGTTCTGGATAACAGACCTTGACCGAAAGTGGTCATTAGGTCGACGTATCCCATCATGTCAACCTTTTCTCCTGCAAAGCCCAGGAGAGGTTCTGAGCAGGGATGTATTGCTGATGATGAAATCTCCAGCTTCTAAAAGGTCTTCAAGTATAAAACGTCAGCTGAACTACCCTGGTCAATGGAGTACTTTCGTCACCTTGAAGTTGGCGATGATAAGGGACACAACCATGGGATCATCTTGATGGATAGGATCAATCCCTTCGAAATCAGCGTCCGTAAAAGTAATAGGAGGCAAACTTCGCATTGGCAGATTATTGACAGAGTTAATGTCAATATCTCTGATGGAATGTAAGTGTCTCTTACGGGATTGACTTGAAGATCCTCCATAAGAGAAGCCCCCAGCGATGGTATGAATCACACCGCGAATTTGTTGATTGGGATCTTCTCCTTGTTGACGAGGGGGTTGCCTTTCGCGTCCGTGTTGCGGTGGTCTCTGCCTCCCTCTGTCTTCCGCGTCGTCCCTGCGTCTGTTATTGTTCCTGAAGTGATCTTCACGTCGCTCCTCTTGCCTGTGTGCTGGAGAGGGATTGTCGGGTTTCTTTATAAACCTTGACAAGTGCCCTGCTTGGATGAGTTCTTCGATCTTATCCTTCAGAGCAACACAAACTTCCGTACTGTGTCCAGCACCACGATGATACCTGCAATATTTGTTAGGGTGTCCTCCTAATCTGGAGGGAGCGGGTAGAGTTACCTGGACTTTCGTATTGAACACTTCGTCCATAACCATGGCTTGGTTGACTGTCAGGGGAGTGTACCTTTCAAATCTGGGTCCTTTGGAGATAAGTTGTGGTTTGTATGGCCTATGCTTTTTATTATTCCGTCGAGGGTCGACAGGTGCTTTATGTTTATCGCATTTTTGTCCTGCCTGTCTAACCTCGTTACGGAACTTAGACATCTCTTCCATCTGGATGTAGCCTTTGGCTCTTTCGCGTATTTCGTCCATGCTAGAATGAGGTTTCTTGCATAGACTATCCGCGAATTTACCAGGTCGCAAGGCTAGCATCATGGAATGTAACGCAACCTCAGAATTTAGACTCCTGATCTGAGAGGCGACATAAGAAAATCGTTCCATGAACTTACGTAGAGGTTCATTGTCAGCCTGACATAGTGTTGCTAATGCGGCTGATGTCAACCTATGAGTCCGGCTTGTAGCATATTGAGCACTGAACTTTTCGACAAGGGTGTCGAAACTGTCTATGGATTGTTCAGGGAGATCACCATACCATGTTAACGCGGCTCCTTTCAAGGATGTGGGAAACACACGACATAATATGGCATCGTTGTTGGTGTATGGATTTGCCTGCGAAAAGAAGGCGTCAAGATGCTCATCCGGATCAGTGGTTCCGTCGTACCTCTCCAAGTGTAGAGGTTTCCAACCGAATGGAATGTCGACCTCCATGATACGATCAACAAGCGAATTACGACGGATGTTATGTTTGTTCTTCTCTGGTGGTGTGTGTGCGTTCGTCTTCCCGAGTATGTCTTACTCTAGCTTCTTCATGATCAGCTTTCAACCTTTGAAATTTCTTCTTGGTGTCGGCGTTCCATCTCCGCTATGCGGTTTTGGAGTTGCCGTATGGTGTCGACATTCGTCATGGTAGTTTGTGGAGGGTTAGACCCGTCGAAAGGGGTGTCGCGTCTAACACTAGAGCGTGTGCTGACCATGGCCAAATGCTGGTGATTCGTTGAGATGCGAGGCCGCAGGGTAAGTTTTACCTGGGCCCCACAGTGGGCGCCAAATGTTCTTGTCAAAATCTGAAAATTCCACGTGTGGGCTTGATGTGGCCTTAGTGGACTCCAAATTCTGTGACGCCGGAGTAGAGTTAGGCTTTGCTCCGAGGAGGGACCTGCAAAACAAAGGAAAAACACTCTGA
This sequence comes from Glycine tomentella, assembly GCA_007407185.1. Lineage (NCBI taxonomy): Eukaryota > Viridiplantae > Streptophyta > Magnoliopsida > Fabales > Fabaceae > Glycine > Glycine tomentella. The sequence continues at coordinate 24,783 of PYAF01002453.1, forward strand.
CGCTCAAGTCAGAACATTAAATTTATAAGGATGACCGAGGTTGGACTCGGCTTAAAGAATGGAGATGAAGGGACTTGAGTAATGCATTCAAGTCTAAGAGAAAAGTGAGGATATAATGTAGTGAGTAGTGAGAGATTTCGGGATGAGTCCCGGGATGAGTCGAGAGATGAGGGATTCAGGGTTGAGTTAGGGATGGAGAGAATGCACCTTGAGTGTTGTATTTATAGCATGGAGTGGGCCTTGGGCCTTTCCTTAGAGATAATCTGTTGATAAGATAATAATACGGATAATAGCAGGCAATTATCTTAATTTGAATTAGAGATAATGTGTACTTTGTTAATATATTGTTACTTGTAGATAAGTAACAATTAGTAAATAACTTTGTTGAGATACGATAAGATAAGAAGATTGCACTTATTTGAATATCCTTGCAATGAGGTGTACGTTGAGCAAATAAAGTGAATGTCACGGATGTCCGGACTCCTGGGTGAGGGTTGACATCCGCATTCCTGTTGTTGTGTTGACAGTCAGCCCGGACCGCATGTCCGGGCTGCCCCCTGGAGACTGAGTAAGCGCCTATTATAAGGACATTGCTGACGCGGAGGCTGGCCACGTGTCCCTAGGCCATTATGATACTGCAACGTGTAATTTTATTATTTTGGACTGTACAATACGGATATTAAATTCATATTTTATAATTTATATGAATAATTTTTTATATTATTTTGAAATTTAAATATATCATTAATTATTTATTTTAAATTTTAATAAATATATATTAATAAATATGTGAATAAATATTTTTATATAAATATATTTCAAAAAAAAAATATTATTGAGGATGTTATCCAAAGTAAGACCTCTTTTTCTTTGACAATGTCTTGTATGTTTTATTTTGACTTTTTTTAGAAAATATTGATTTAGATCATTTTCTTTTAATTTTGTTTTAAGTTGATATGAGATAACAATAATTAAGTGAAGTTGTTTAATTATAATAAAATTAATTTTTTATTTAATTTACTTTTTATATTTTAAACGTCATCTAAAAATGTTTGAACTGTCAAAT
>PYAF01002453.1:45106-69456 GCA_007407185.1 Glycine tomentella
TACAATTCGCCTGAGGAGGCTACATCTGTGAATATAGGAACATCTCACTCAGGAGGCTACCTCTATATCACAGGAAACATCTCATGTCAGGCTTATCTCCATCACATGTCATCTATCCTATTACCATAGGATTCCACAATCAATCGTGCATATCTCAAGCTAAGCAAATCATAACTATGCACCATAATCACCCATCTCTTGGTCCAGATCAAATGGCAAGCATCACAGATTAATTCACAACCATTACCCTCTCATAGGGCACAAACATCACTCATCAGTCAATCAGACCAATAAACAATGATCAAACATAGGCATAACAGCACAACAGAACCATCACTCCCTTAGGAGTATGGTGGAACACAGCAAAGGATATACAAGCAAGAACCAAGAGCTTACTTGCTCTAGACAGATCACCGGCTCTCCCGGCCTCGTGGTCAACACCACCAGAGCTCTCATGCTCACGTCCTACACAAGAACAAGTATATAACATATCAGATACGGTTCTAGACTGTTCAAGCGAAAGGGAACTCTCATCCTTTCTATAAACATAACTAGTCACTGTACAAGTGATCATCTGATCCTCAACAGGATCCCTCTCAGCCTATACTAGGCTATAGAGTCTCCCTTAAGACTCTAATCAAGCTCTAATCAAGCATATCTCTGCTTACAATAGCCTAAAACCAACTTCTCATTAACATCAGTTTCAACTCACCAACATCATCTATATAGCCTCATGAGCAACTTTGTCAACTGCTTTAAGGTCCAGACTAGTCAAATAGTCAACCTTTTATCTCTGCTCATACAGACTCAGAGCCAAAATCAAACTTCATCAATAACGATGATTCAAGGCTCTAATCTCCTCATAACAGTCTTCTGAGCATAAGACTCTACAGAGTTCGAGCCTAATAACGGCTCTAACACCTCCAAAAACACCCCTCAAGATATCCAAAATCTAACCAAAGACCCAAACACAGAACCAACGGCTAGAGCTCGAGTTTCTTACCTCTGTAATGTTCAGAAACACCAGGGAATCGCTTTTCCAAGGTTAGATCGCTCAATCCAAGCTTCTTTCGCCTGTAACCTCCGAGCTCTCAAGGGTTCTCTCAGAGATATCAATCTCACCTTTTATAGCCTCTTCTCGAGAATCAATCGAGGTTTCTCACTTATCTCGGGGTTCTGATCACTTTCTCAGTTGGGTCAGAGGTGTTTGGATGAAAGATGAGGAAGATACAAAGCTCTCTCACTCATTAATGGCCGTTTCTCTCCCTCTTCCTCCTTTTTTCTTCTCTCTCTCAGCCCAGAATGGACTATTTATAAAACTGAATCGAAGGTCCCGCGCTGTTAGAGCCGGGTGCCGCGCTGATCGCGCCATGGTTCGTATGACCCGCGCCATCAGCGCCACCTCCCACGCGGTTAGCGTGGAATGGCCGCAAGTATTGGCCTGTTTCAAAACTTCCCACGCGGATCGCGCCGTACCCCGCGCTGGCCGCGCCACAATTTCGAATAACCCACGCTGTTGGCGCCGTGTCCACGCTAATAGCGTGAAATGGCCAAAACCATTGGCCTGTTTCATGCATCCCGCGCGGTTAGCGCCAGGCTCCACGCGATTAGCGCCAGTTGTTCGAAACTGTTTTTCTTCTTCTTTTCTTAAACTTTCTTCAAAGGATTATAAAGTATGTTTATAATTCTTAATCTTATGCTTAATCCGGCTTAATCTAGGCTTAAAATTCAAGATATTACAGCTATGTTTGACGTCGTGACCAAGCCGACCACGTCATCGGAACAGGTTATTCACTTTCTCTTTTGCTATTAATTTATTATTATTATTATCAATAATAATTACAATAGATTTTTGTTAGTCGCTGTTGTGTACAAATGAGGAATTTAGTTCCACACGCTTGGATTTGAGATTGTCCATTTTTTTCTTCTCTTTTTAATGTGAGTTTTATTTATTTACTTCATGTTTTAATTTGTAAGATTGGGACTTTTGATGATGATGTTGGAGGTTCCATCTCCTCGCTCCTCTTCTGTCCTCTTTGTTTCTGGTGGATTTGGGAATTGGTGGTCTTTTAGTTTTGCATTGATCTGCTACCAGGAGTAATTGAACGATCTGGCTTTACGTGTAGATTTGTAATGTCTGTGCTTCCTTACTGTGCAGTTGTAGGATTGCAATGCTAAAACTTTTCAAAATGTCTCACCTTTGGTTCTTGCAGGATACAATTTTTAAACCTTTCAACGTCTTCAAAATTTCATTTCTTAGTTTCTTCAATAGATTGATCTTATACCAGAATCCTAATCAGGTTCTTTATGAATAATTGAGTGGGACTAGAAACTGGAGGGGAAGAAGTCACATTTGCATCACCCCACTACTTATATCATTACTAGTTAGTGCGCTTACGACCATACACCTTTTATCCAATTTGAATTTATGAAGCAGCAACTTTATTAATGAATGATTTAACAAGCATCTATCCATAAGTCATTTATTCCTATGCTTGTTTTATTTCTCTTCATCCCCTGTTTTTTCCCACTCAATAATTTTCTAAATTCTAATAAAAGTAAGTAATCTATTATATCTTTTATTGCAGGAGAAGTGGTTGAAATTTTTGGAGTGTGGAGTGACTGAGCAAGAGATCCTAAATAAAAATGGGAAATCTAATATGTTGCTTGGGCTTTTGGCCTAGGGTTGGATAGGTTAGCTATGGTTCTATTTGACATACCTGATATTCGTCTCTTTTGGTCAAATGATGAGCGATTTACCTCTCAGGTATTTCATGGATATGTTTAGCAAGCATCCTTCAATGTTATCTCTTCTTTTTCCCGGTTGCCATATGTGATATGACTACAAGAATTTATGATGTAGTCATCTTGAGAACACTACTACAAACAAGGGATTCTACGTCAGTTCTTTAGGCCATTCTACATTGGTTATTGAACCGTCTTTGAAGTCAACATCATTAAAACTCAACACTTTCCACGACGATTCTTGAACTGTCTTAGAATAATGCATTTCTACGTCGATTCTCAATAAAGCCGTCTTAGAATGTGTTTTTATTTTTAAAAAAATTAAAAAAATAGAAGATTCTAAGACGGTTCTCATTTTAGAAAGTGAATTTTCAAAGACGATTCTTGAGAAGACCGTCTTAGAAAGTATATATTCTAAGACAGTTCCTGGAATAACCGTCTTAGAATGTTTACTTTTGAACACGGTCTTCTCAAGAATCGTCGTCGAAAGTCTTTAAAAAGAAAACAAAAAAATTGAGGATTCTAGGACGGTTTTTGAAATAAGACTCAAAGACGGTTCTTAGAATAACCATCGTAGAATGTATACTTTCTAAGACGGTTTTCTAAATAACCGTCGTAGAAAGCTTTTTTTACAAGAACCCCTGAGGATTGAAAAAAAAAAAAACTTTTTTCCATTGTCAGCTCCAAGTTCATTTGCTATCCTTCCTCTACAAAACCATCACACAAGATCAATATATGATTTTACCAACTATGCATTGAACATCGAAAGTAATATGAATAAAGATACAAGTACAAAGTTGATGCCATAAGGAAAAGAGAGAAATAGAAATTCACATAACAGTCTCAAGAATTAGGCAGCCCTGCTTTACTCTTAGTTATCATTGTTTCTTTTGTTTTTATGCTTTAGATCACTTTATTTCAGTTCTTAAGGATGTATCTTATCCTTGCTCCTAGTCTAATTACTGTTCTATAATTAAATAAAAAATATATGAAGCATAAATCATAATTTAAAGTTTAAAAATATAGGTGCAATCCAATCAATGAAGCTTGTGCAGAGAGCGAAAGGTATTGAAGTTTCTATGGTTGAGAAGGATCCTATGATACAAGGTGTGCAATGTAAAGACAAAATGAATGTAAATTCAAATAACAAAATCATGGCCAAAAACAACATGCAAAGAGAAAGTCAATATTTCACATAAATGGTTGGCTTTGGTCCGTGAGCTGATTACAAATACACTTCTAAAAGGTTGGCTTCGAATATATAAATTGTATTACTTAAATTTTTTTAGCCTCACCCTCTCCTTCTTTCTATCTACGTAATTTATGTTTGTAAATAATCTTCTTCCATCCAGAAAGATAATAAATTTATCTTGTAAGTAATTTATAATATTTATTGTAAAATAATTAATGATACTTTATATTTAAAATAACTAATATAAGAAATAATGTCTTCCTAAAAATAATTAATATAAAAATAACATCCCATAAAAATGACAAACAACGTAAAAGAGTTATAAAAAGGAAAAACAAATTTAAGAAAAAAAGTCTTGTGTTGATATTTATATTTAAATTCTCATAGAATTGCAAACTCAAGAGTGCACGTTAAAGCCATAAGTGCAAACTCAAGAGTGGCATATGTCCATATATACTCTTTAATTGCTGCAAATAACATAAGTAAACATTCAATTAAAATTCAAAGAAAAATCATTTTTTAACAAAAATATAAAGTTCTCTTACAAAAATATAAAGTTCAAAGAAAAAATGATATTATTTAATTTATGCTATTTCATAATTTTTTAAAATCAAACTTAAAATAAAAATATTTATCTCCTTTAATATAATAAATTTTAGCAAATTAAACATTAATATATCTTCTAACGACTTCGCCAATGTGTCTGCCATTCACACGAGTGGTGTGTTTAGCATTGCTTTCATGTGAGGTGGAAGCCAAGGAGGGGTGATGTTTGATTATCGCACCCTACATATGTACGAGAAGGATCTAGAATCTTATTTTGGGTTCGTGGGCTTTGGGTTTGAGGGCTTCGCCAGCTCTAGGAGACTAGTGTACTTAGGCTGTCTATGATATGTCATGATTCTTAATTTCTTATGCATTGTTTAGAATAAAAAAGAAAAGAAAAGACAGGAACGAAAGAAAGAAAAAAAAAACTATCTTTTAAGTAGTCTAATTTAGATGGTTGATAGATTACATAAGTTATAAATCTTGATACTTATCTTTAATTCTTATAAATAAAAAATATAAATCTTGGATAAGGATTACAACACATGAACAAAGAATCAGGCTAGCTACTTTTTTAACTCATACAAACATATATATATATATATATATATATATATATTACAAATTCTATACTTAATTCTATTAAAATAAAAATGCATATTAAACATTTGATTAATTATTGCATTGTGACATACCGTGATGCAAAAGGATTTTATGAAAAAATTCAAGATCGAGCCATGTGCGTAGGTAATGCAATTTATTGGTAAGGTAATATCTTTTTATATTATTATGTTTTATTCAAGGTAATGCAATTTACTCTGTACCTGCTTTTCATCATATCTATTTGATGCACAAATTTCTCAGTCACACTTGAACTTATTATCATTTCTATGATCTCAAGCCTAGGCATACCTAATCATCTGTCCTCAACTACCAAGCATATATGACATACCATAAAATGAATATATTGGTAAATAAACAACAAGAATTAACAAGGCCATGAACTAAGAAAATCATAGAGTAACAAGCACCCAATATTTAGAGAATCAAGAAGCACACCTCCATCAGCAGGTGGAGGAGGAAATTCTTTCAAAGTTTTCTCTATATGGTTTGAGCTGTCATGACATACAAGACGAGCCACAAAACCCTCTAAAATTTCACCTTGGACTTTTACATGGTCTTTTGAACCTGCAGTTATAAAATCATAAGTAAATAAACAATGATTTTGACAAGTAGTTCACATAGAATTAAGTAGTTAAAAGAGACCAACAATTCAAAAAATGAAATACTGAAATTAAGAAAACACAAATGGCCTGAGATTGAAACAAGAACACAAAAACTATAAATGGCTTTTAGGGGCATTCATTTGTTTATCCAATGAGCCAACATATTCTTCCCTATGTAATCATTTCAAATGGCTTTCAATCAAATACCATTTGTTCAAATATAACAATTCATGTAAACAAATCTCATCAAGAGCCTTGCATGCAGATGTTGCAGTACCCTCCTCACATAAGGCATCATAGGCAGCAAAAACACCGAACACATTTTAGTAAAATAATAAATTAGCTCAACAGAACATATTGTATGGTTATTCAAAATATACTTAGGATATAACCATAAAAACAAGAAAATCAAAACATGTGTCCTAACTTTCTAACATTCCTAATAACATTAAAGCTAAGGTGATTATGGCTAGACCACCCAAACAGTGCTCTCAGTCAAAATGTTTTCTACAAATTTTTCTCCAAGAACTTGTGTATTCAAACTTGAGCCATCAATAATAAACAATACATATGGTTACAACCATAAAAAGATATTCAATTAATATACCTATAGATATAAAATGTCATTTCTAGGGAACTTAATTATTCAAAATAAACTATAGAACATATATAGCATATGGATCAGCTTGAGTAGCTAGTAGTGTACTCCTCATCTCCGATTTCATACTTGTAGAGATACCAAAAAAAACCTTAGGTATATGATCCTCCACCAAGACAGATGCCCCGCAAAACAAGATGTTTGCACCTCCAAGGAAAAACTCAAAAAAAAATTAAAAAAAGAGTTTACAATTCATCATCAATTATGCATGAAGGAACAAAACGCCTTAAGTAACAGAATAGGAATTTTCCACAAGCATTTTATATGTATATAACACTTTAGAGAGTTATATGACTGCTAAATAAAAACTCCATATAGTATAATCCCCATGTGCTACTTGTAGCGTTAGAAAAATATCTATGATCAGTGGCGGATCTAAGACCCTGGGTCAGTGGGGGCAATTTATTTTAAAAAATAAAAATTGATAATTATCATTATCATACACATGAAGATAAAGACTATCCTCTTTGTAAATATGCCCTTTGTATCTTATCTCGATCATTAGGATGATAAGCTGAAATTTTAATTCACTTTCCTGGATCTGATGGCAAGTCATCTATATTAATTTCAATTTGTTGTTGCCAAAGATTTGATTCACAAGATTCCGATAATTGTTGCTCATTTGATAGCAATTTTCTCTTCAAAAATCTTTTCATGATCTATTCAAGATTTTAAAAAAATAATAATCATGATCAGAGAGAATAAAATATAAAAAGAATAATAATAGTAAGATTAATAATTTGTAATTTGAAATATTTGTAATAGCAAAAAAAAAAAAAAATCTGGAACCCCCACCTTTTCACGCACCCTAATGAGTGGAAGAGAGGAGATGGTTGCTTTTTGTGGATGGAGAAGGGAGAGAGCAAAGAGCGGAAGGCTGAGTGGAAGAGTGAAGATTTCGTTACTGCTGGAGTATGGAGAAGAAATAGTAGAGAAGGGAACACGTGAGGTTTGATCATTTGGAAAGCTTATGGAATGGATAAAGCTTGCCCCTTGAACGCGTGTGAGTTTTTAAAAATATGGGAACAATTTTGCTTGATTTACTAAAGTATTGCTTGGTTATTACTTGTTTTACGGAGTAATTCTGGATAATGGACAAAGCAACGGTTATTTTTGGAACAATTTTGCTTGATTTAAAAAAATATTGCTTGGTTGTTACTAAAATGTGAAATTCAGTTAATTATCTTTTATCAATTTCAAATCTTCACCAGATTATTCGCTCTTTCAAATTTTAATTCTAGCATAAATTAGTTGCATATCTTTTTATTTTATATTGTTACACATTTAGTTTTATTTATTTTAATTTATATTTATGAAAATTGAAAAAATGTTAATTTTTATTAAAAATATAAATATGTAGATTTTTTTTTAGTTTCTTGTAATTTTTTGTATTGGAGCAAAATATTGAATGAGTTCCTTAAGAGTGACAAGGCAGTGTGGGTTCAAATATATAAAATTAGGGGGGACAAAATATAAAAATATTAGATAATTATATGTAACTTTTTAAAATGAGGGGGAGCATCTGCCCACCCTCATTTATATATACATTTGCCCCTGTCTATGATGATATTGTGGGTCCAAAATATTTCTGAGTAGCAGGTTCAAGGTCTCACAATTCCATGGACCATGTAGCCTTTGGAAAGAAGAAGCTTAACAAGCCAAGATTCTACCAATCCTCCAGCACCTGTTACACACAACTTCTTTGCTATTCAATAATATGTTAAGACATAGATTCACACTATGCTGACCCCAAATTTCTAGCAATAAAGTTCCAGCATTAAATTAATCCTCTGACTCTGAGGAATATTTGAAAATTCAGGAAAGACAAATTAAATTCAAAAATGAAAACATTGAATCCATTATATGCTACAAATCGCCATCTAGGGGAAAATATCTTTCCTCAATGTCAATACTCAATAGTTAATTGACTTACTGTAAGGCTATAGCTACCCAATGTTCGAGGAGAATGCGAGTCCATCCTGCAGTGACTTATTACTCCAAAAGAAACTGAGGTTATAAAATATCAATATTGTAAGTAGTTCAACTAAATCCGCAAAAAGGTCTTTATAAGCTGCATACCTGAACGCCTTAGGAAGAAATATTGCACCAAGGAGCATCATAATCAAATCCATTTGCTTCCACTCTTTGCTTGTAATCACCTCAGCGAGGATTCATACACAGAACTTAGCATCATCTTTATTGATGAAGCACTACGCCACAAAAGAGTGCTCCTACTGTTCATATGGTATACCATTCTTTTGGGCTAAAACAAATAACCAACTGAAAAATGGAACATGGCTTGCACTTGAAAGGGGAAATGAAAAGGTGTTTCACACCTTTCAATAACGTCTAAGAACAAGGAACAAAAAATTCACCTTAAATCTTAAAATATAGTAGAACATTTTTTTAAAAAAAAATATTGGATTAAAAACTTAACCACCCAAGATCTTCTCCGATTTGACGAGATCTTCTTCGATCTGGTCTTGAAGATCTTTGCAAATATGCGGAACTTGTTGAACCATTTCTTGAACAATTTTGTGTCACCGTCGTAGGTGAAATCGCAGGCGCAGAAGGTGGGACCAAGTTGCGGCGTGCTGTAGAAGAGCCTCTCACGGTGGTTGTCATGGCAGGTAGCGGTGTAGTTAAACTTCCAGCGAGATACGTAGGGCGAAACAGGAGGCGCAGGCATTGACGGTGCTGCTAAGGTCTAGGGTATGTTTCTTGCACTTAATTTGGGGTCTTCTACAATGCTATTTTCTTTGTTGTGCATGCGTTTTGGGTTTGGGTTGTTTTCTTGGGCACCAACATTCGCGAGTGTTGAAAGAAGGAGATGGGTTGCTTTCTCTTCTTAGAAAATAGAAATAGAGGGAGTGTGGATCAGTGAGAAACTAAAAGAAGAGGAAGAGAGAGAGCATTTGTTGCTTGATATTCTTCATTGTGACTCCAAGTTGGGGATAATTCGTTTTTCTCGGCCTTTTGAGCCATTTTTAGGGTTTTGCATTTCGGACAAAGAGAGAAAAAGGGGATTGATAGGTACACGTGAATCGAAATCGACATTTTATTCTTGAATTCTACATCGGTTTTTGAAGAAACTGATGTCATAATACGTTTTCAAATACAGTTTTCTTAAAACTGTCTTTAAAAAGTTTCAGTTATTGACAAAAATGCCACTGCTTAACCTACAACATCGTTTTTTATAGAACCGTCTTAAAAGCAGTGTCATAGTAGACCCATTTTGTAGTAGTGGAATCAAAATATTATTTGTTTAGTTCTTTTGTGATCTCTTCTCTAATGTATTGCTTAGCTTTTTGATTTTATATACAGTTTTCCAAGGGTCAGTAGTTGGGAGTCAAATGTAAGCCATTTTCAAAGGTAACATCTACATGTCCAAATGTGTGCCTACCCTTGGGTGTATACATTTCTTATCACTTTTCTGAGTATGTTCACGTCTAGGAATATCTCTTATTCCTTACAATATATGGCTGTAATTTAAACGTGAAAGCTAGATGAGAAGGATTCATGTACTAAAACTTCATGCACTAAAACTTCAGTTAAGTAATCCATTTTCCTGAATTTGCAGGGTTCGGTTTCATTATGGCCATCCTGATATATTTGACAGACTCTTCCCCTCAGAAGCTATAAGAAAACAAGCTCAAAACCTCAAATTTGAATTATTGAAAAATCAACTGGGTTATCCTCTTGTCAAATTGCCTTGGATTCAGGGAATCTCAACACTTTGAAAACAGTTTCAACTCTGTTTTTTCCCCTCAAAAACTGACAAATCAAGGTTGGGCAGCCTATTCTCTCAGACCAAAATAACCACAAGTTCGTGAATAGAGGTATCATGTGGGCAGAATGGTGTGGGCATAATAGCATCATGTTTCCAATTAACAATGGTGGATAAACTGTAGAGGTAGAAATCCATGATAGACATTACAAGGACATAAAAAAACAGGGACTATACTGGACTGGTGGACACATGCAATAGATAATTAATTGGAAAATGTTCGAATGCCAAGGTGACACAACCTTAAAACAGTTGGAATTTTTCGAAACTTCTATAAAACAAATGCTTAATAGAACTGAGTACAAAGTGTAAAAATTTCAATAATGTACCCATAATCTTATAAACTTCTAATAGCGTATACAAGTTTTATGAATTTAATTGAAGGTGCATGCACTGGACAAGGAGCTAACAGAGTCAATAGAGACGACAATGGCGTGAGAGAATGCAAAAGTAAAGAGTGAGAGAGCAACGCATTCTTACCTTCATTGAGAGTGAGAGAGCTTGGAGTAAAGACGCATTCTTTCCACTGAACACACAGACATCTTTGACAGCAACACCGGATGGACGGAGACCCCAAGATACAAGGCTTTGAGGGTGTGAGAGAGAGGTCGTGAGTCGTGACAAGGCGAGACAAAGAGAGAGGGAGAGACTGGTGTGAAAGAGAAGGGGCTAGGGCACAACGCACGTTTTTCCTTTGAATAGCAATGTTTAATTTTGTTACGGATAAAAGATATCCTATCTTTATCCTATTAATTCAAAACCAACAACTTATCATCATGAAAGCGGAGAACTTGCTGTTATCTACATCCCCGAATATCCTGGAAAATGATAACAAGCCTCAACAACTTATCATCAAGGACCAGGTTAGCTTCCTATAAATAAAGCGCTGCTATGGTGAAAGGTACACACAATTCTGACTCTCTCTTTCCATTCACACGACACACACAGCACTCCGATTGCGTTATTGTGATCGCTATGATCTTTTCTCCCATAAGTTGCTTCATCCTTATAAGCTTCTTGGGAAGGCAGAGCCTGATCCTACATAAAAATACCCAACGATCACTTGTTGGACATCTCTGTTCTCTTTGAGCAGAACAGTGGCGCCGTCTGTGGGAACGATAAATTTCGAATCCCACCAACTCGCAATGGCTAATACCAGAAGGCACCAGGTGGCTAGGCGTGAAGAACCACCCAGAAACCTGAACCAAGAGAATGTGATAGTAGAAGATGCACTCTCCCATACGGCCTCATCTCCTGCGGGACCAGCAGCACGCGCGCCGGGTAGCCCGCGACCGGAAGAAGATCCTGGAGATTCTCAGCAGTTCATCCAGAACGCTCTCCAATCCTTGTTGGCTCGAATGGAGAACCTGGAGAAGTGTTATGAACTCCAGTGACAGGAAGATATTCAACGGTTGATCACTCAGTTAGAGGAACGCAGTAACAGACGAAGAGAGGAAGAACGCCGACAGAATGCCAACCACATGGAACACAACGTGGAGAACGAGCAACTCCATGCAGCACCCAGGAGGCGGAGACTAGAGACATCGGTCCGCACTGTTGGAACGGGCAATAGGGACCCAACTGACCATTCCAAGCATGGGAGAATGTCTTGTTCTCATCACGAGGCATTTCACCTCTCCTCGGCCATGATACCAGATTTTGTCGTAGAAAGACCGACGGGAGAGATCATCCGTCACCCCGGCCAAGGCGATGGTACATATCGGAGAAAGTACTGCCGGGTCATCAAAATAACAGCCCATTCGTCGACCGAATAGTGGATGCTCAGTTCTTGGAAGATTTCGATGGTTCGTTTTTGTCCAAGTATGACGGAAGTCAGGACCCACAAGTGCATATCGACGAGTTCGACATGTAGATGTGAGTTCGAGGCATTGAGAAACCCATCATTTCAAGGATTTTTGCTACCACTTTAACAGGGGCTGCCTAGACATGGTTTCACTCCTTACCACCACAGTCCATCAATAACTTCGAGGATTTTGGCCAGAAGTTCTTGCTGAACTTTGCGACGAGCAAGAAACAACCAAAATCCGAGTTTGCCCTGGGTAAAATACGACAGCAGCCCGGGGAGACATTGCAAAGTTATCTGGATCTGTTCAAAGAAGCCGAGCTACAAGTCCAAGGTCTGGAGGAAAGAGTACACGTCCATCTCATTTCAGCCGGGCTCAATGGAACGTCCCGTCTTGCCAAATCGATCTATAAGGATCCTGTGAAGTCCTTGAACGAATTCAGGATGCGATCCAAGAAATATTTGGAGTTGGAGCAAATGGAGATCGCTAACTCAGCGCCGAGGGAGAGTAAAAAACCCTCATCGCCAAGAAACCGACGTCAAGAGAATCCGCACGCCGGGCAGACTAGCCGGCAACCCGCGAATATCCTTGCCAGCTGACCACCACGAGGCGTTCCTGATCCTCGCTTCAGGCCCGGAAGGTACGAGCTGAAATATGACAAGTACGCTTCGTTGACCGCCTCACGCGGTCAGATATGGAAGGAGGTCGCCTTCACCGAGATGAGGAAGGTCGACCGACCTCCCCCAATACTGAGGAAAGAAGGGTTGGACTATTCCCGGTATTGTGATTTTCACAATGGGCCGGGCCACACGACCGACCAGTGCTGGGAACTCCGAGATGCTATAGAGAAGTTCGTACGAGAGGGCAAACTACGGTAGTATGTCATTCGGACTCAGGGGCACCACGGCAAAAGAAAAGCCCAGCCGGAGAACAAGCAACGGGAAGACAAGAAAAACAAGAAAGACGAAGAGTTTCCCGAACCCGAGTTCGAATGCAACATCATCATAGGAGGAATGGGAGGAGGAGGCGATACAACCAACCAGCAGAAGAAATACCTCAAGGAAGTAATGTCGGTAAGAGACCGACCGAGGTTCAAGGAAAGCACCAGCGAGAGTACCAAAAAAGCCGAGCCCCCGCTGATTTACTTTACCGAGGAAGATTTGAAAGGTGTAATGCCGGGCCATGAGGATGGTCTCGTTATAACAAGGACTGTGGCCAATTTCCGGGTCAAGAGGATATTTGTCGACAACGGTAGCTCGGCCGACATCATCAACTTGAGTGCGTTCAAGAAGATGAATTTAAGAATGGAAGACTTGAGACTGTGTCAAACTATGTTATACGGTTTCAACGGTGAAGGTACCAGCCTAAAAGGCGTCATTGATCTCCAGCTCACGCTGGGAACGAGGGAAGGATTCAAATCAGAAAGGGTCGCATTCACTGTTGCCAAGTTCCCTTCGCCGTACAACATCATCCTGGGCAGGCCGACACTCCACAAATGGGATATTTTGATGTCCACCAAGCATCAAAAAATGAAGATGATTGGACACCTCGGCCAAGTCATCACGATTTGCAGGGATCAAAAGGAGTCAAGGCAGTGTTATTATAACACGATCAGAGAAACTGAGGTCGGACCGTCCTCCCCACCTCGGGTCCGACAGAGGGAGCCAGCAGGTTCTCCGATCAGAACGTGCCAAAGGAAGCTAGTTAATTTGGTGGAATTGGACCTGCGGGACGTTCTGGAATGGAGACCGGAGCTAGTAGATGAACTCGAAGATATTCAGATCAGATCCTCTCCTGAGCAGATCACGAAGATAGGGAAACAAGGCGATCCTGAAACCAAGGACAAATTGATCCGATGCCTGAAGAAAAATCAAGACATTTTTGCCTGGAAGGCGTCCCAAATACCTGGGATCAAACCCACCTTCTGCTGCCACAAACTGGCGATATATCCCGACTCCAAGCCGGTAGAACAGAAAAATAGGAAGCTCGGCCCAGATAGGAGACAAGCCTTGGCAAAACATATTGAAGAATTGATAGAGGCCGGGTTCAAGGGAGATACAATATACGACCTGACTCTCTAATGTTGTGATGGTGAAAAAATCCAGTGGAAAATGGAGAGTCTGCATCGATTATACCGATCTAAACAAAGTCTATCCCAAGGACTCGTCCGATGCCGACTATCGACCAGCTTGTAGATAATTCTACGAGATACCAATGGCTGTCATTTATGGATGCTTATTCCGGGTACAACCAGATACCTATGCATCCGGACGACCGAGAGAAAACGGCATTCTGGGGTATCAAAGCAAATTACTGTTACGACGTCATGCCCTTCAGTTTAAAGAATGTCGGGGCAACATACCAGTGGATGATGAATAAGGTCTTCTCAGATCAAATAGGGCGCAATATTGAAGTCTATGTCGACGACATGATCACGAAGACGTCCGCGGCGGGGGACCATATCCAAGACTTGAAAGAAACATTCCAGAAGCTGAGGCAGCATGACATACGCCTTAATCCGTTAAAATGTGCGTTCGGGGTAAAAGCCGGGAAATTCCTGGGTTTCATGCTAACCCACAGGGGGATAGAGGCAAACCCTGATAAATGTAAAGTCGTCCTGGATATGCGATTTCCCGCTAACAAAAAAGAAGTTCAGTAGTTGACAGGAAGGATGGCGGCCTTAACCCGGTTTCTCCCAAAATCCGTGGAAAAAGCCCTCCCTTTCTTCAAGTTATTGAAAAGGAAGCCAATATAGGATGGAACTTGGCGTGCGAAAAAGCCTTCCAGAAGATCAAAGTGTACCTAACCTCGCTGCCAGTATTGTCGAAACCCGAGCCGGGCGAGGTGCTCATTCTGTACTTGTCGATTTGAGAGGAGGCCATTAGTGCAGTACTAGTCAGAGAAGAAGGTAAGTCTCAGTTGCCGGTATATTTTGTGAGCCGAGCTCTGAAGAACTCGGAATTACGATATCAAAAACTTGAAAAGGTGGCCTTCGCTCTACTCACCGCGGCAAAGAGACTTCGCCCATACTTTCAAAGTCATACGGTTGTAGTTTGGACGAACCAACCCATCCGACAAGTGCTACATAAGCCAGACTTGGCGGGGAGAATGATGAATTGGGCTATCCAATTATCCGAGTTTGATATTCAATATGAAGCCCGCCACGCTATTAAGTCTTAAGCGTTGGCCGACTTCGTAGTAGAATTGACCCCAACATCGCCCATTCAACACGAAGATAAAGTGTGGAAGGTATACATTGACGGATCGTCTAATGCTAAGGGAAGTGGAGCCGGGATCATCGTCGAGAATCCTGAGGGCGTGTCCCTCGAACAGTCATTGCAGCTCAACTTCCCGACCTCCAATAATCAAGCAGAATACGAAGCGCTTATCGCTGGGTTGAAGCAGGTAAAAGAGCAAGGAGCATCAAAGGTCAATGTCTTCACTGATTCACAACTCATTTCAACACAGATTGAGGGACAATATCAAGTCAAGGGACCTTTACTATCCAAATACTTGGCCAAAGTAAAGGAAATCATGGCAGAGTTCGATGAAGTGGTAGTCGCGCATATCCCAAGAGAAGAAAACACCCGAGCCGGCATACTGTCAAAGCTGGCCAGCACGAAGGGATCAGCCAACCACAGAACAGTCATCCAGCAGAAAGTCGCTCGTCCCGCGTGTGTCATGACCATTCTGACCGGTGAGGATTGGAGAAGACCCATTATCAATTATTTGGAACAGGGAGCACTTCCTGACGAAGAATTGGAGGCAAAAAAGCTGATCAGGGATACGACGATGTATGTGATTGTCGAAGACGAATTATACCAATGGGGCCTCCACACCCCACTACTATTGTGTCTGAGTTTGGACCAGGCCGAATACGTACTCACCAAAATACATAAAGGGGTCAACGACCAACATATGGGAGCAAGAGCTTTAGCATTAAAAGCTCTGCGCACGGGATACTTTTGGCCGACGATGAAAGCTGATGCAACGGAACACGTCAAGAGATGCGACAGCTGTCAGAGACATGCAAAGATAATATGGTCTCCCCCGTCCGAGCTCAGTTTAATCACAGCTCCGTGGCCATTTTATAAGTGGGGCATGGACCCCTTGGGGCCATTTAAAGCCACGGAAGGACATATGAGGTGGTTGATAGTGGCCGTTGACTATTTTACTAAGTGGATTGAGGCCGAGCCTCTCGCTGCTATCACCTCGGCCCGCGTACAAAAATTCTTATAACGGACCATAATAGCGAGGTTCAGAATCCCGGCGGAAATCGTGACCGACAATGGAACACAATTTACTGACGGCAAATTCAAGGCGATGATGACCGACTTCCATATCCGGCACCATTTCGCTTCTGTTGAACACCCCCAGTCCAACGGTCAAGCCGAGGCGGCGAATAAAGTTATTCTCGACGAATTAAAGAAACGAATGCATGAAGCCGGCCCAAATTGGGTCGAACAACTTTACTATTTGCTGTGGGCGTATAGAACTACGGCCCAAACATCTACTAGAGAAACCCCATTCAGAATGACATATGGTTGCGAAGCCATGATACCGGTAGAGATCGGCCAGATATCCTGGAGGAGACAACATATGGTTCAGGCAGAAGATAACAACAGCGCATTAGCAGCCGACCTAGATCTAATTGAAGAGGTCCGCACGACCGCTCACCACCAAGATCTACATAGAAAGGGTAAGCTAGTCCAAAGGTTCAATAAAAAAGTGAAAACAAGATCTTTCGAAGAAGGCGACCTCATACTCCGGCGAGCAGACATCGGGAATAAGAACGCTCGAGAAGGAAAGCTAGCAGCAAATTGGGAAGGACCGTACCGGGTGGTCCAAAATATCGGACAAGGAGCATATTCGCTGGAAACGCTGGAAGGAAAACAAGTCAGACGGACATGGAACGCGAACAAGCTAAAGAAGTATTATCGCTGACCCTAGGCGGTCAGAAGAGTCCATGTGTTTTCCTTTAGTTGGCCTTTTGGCCCGTCATCGGAATCATGGACACCATGTTGTTTCCCTTTAGCTGAGCTCGTCATAGGGATCATGGATTGTTGCCTCACCGTGTGTTCCCCTTTAGTTGGCTATCAAGCCCGTCACCGGGGTCGCGGGAGATCAAATCATAATAGATTTATCATGTGTTTCTCATTAGCGGATTATGTAATCTGGGGATGTACAACCCGTGCAAATCAGTCATTGAGATCGTGAAAATCATGTAATCTTCGAAGAATATTAATAAAAACCTTATTATAAGGAACTTCCTATTGTGCACACATTTTGAATACTTAGTCGTTGTTTTGTATTATCTCGGTCCTGATCAGGCCGACGTAACTATTTGAATCACGAATGAACCATCGGATCGACCGAAAAAGTTACATCGGTGATGTTACAAATACACTTAACAGTTGCGAAGTCGGGACATGTTCCCAAAACAATATCTAAAATCCAATCGATGGTTTGGGATAAAAGGACGCCCGACCATTGAAACCAAAATACGGAAGAGACTTAATAGCATAACAAGAATAATGCTCGTCGAAGAAATTGAAGACATTGTCGAGAAAAAGATAATGTGCAAAGAAATTGTGCATTGTCAAGAAAAAGTAAAATGGGCGGAAATTGTTCAAAATAGTTACAAGTAAAACCGGCATCCTGGCCCTTCAATCTTCTCAACCGGTCGGGGGTGCAACCTCCTCGGGCGTGCCTACCGAGCTCTCTTCCTCCCCTTCGCTTTCAGAAACCATAAGCAGCTGGTCGTCCCCAACATAAGACCTGAAATGCATACCCTCAGTGTTTAAGTTAACACCAGGGTTCAGGAAGCGAATCTGACTTATAGCATTCTCAAATGAAGCTTCGGTGGACTTCTTCAATTGAGAACGAACAAATATGAGTTCGCTCATGAGGTCTTTCTCGTCCTTATTCTTCTTAGTATTAAGGGCGAGGAGTTCATCACAACGACGATTGGCATCGCGGGACCGATCGCGAGCCACGATCAGGCTCTTCTCCAACTTGGCAATAGTAGAACGAGAGGATTCGGCTTCTGCTCGGAAAGCCCCAAGTTGAGCTAGAGAAGCTTTGAGTTCGGCAACTAGCTTAGCCGCCGACTCTCGGGAAGCTTCGAGCTCGGCGACCAGTTTAGCCACCGACTCTTGTGCTTCCTTAGCCTCAGCCCTGGAAGCCTCCAGTTCCCTGACCGAGATCGCAACGCTCGCCTGAGCCAAGTCTAGCTCTTGTCGAAGTCGGTGGGTTTCAGCTTCAGAAGCTTTGATCTCGGCAGCCACCTTGCAGGCTTTCTTGTTCAAAGAAGTTAAACTCTCGAGCAGGGTGGCACTCTTCAAACATGCCAGCTGCATCGAGCCCAGTTCCTCCAGCTCGGGGTCCGAGAAGAGGACCGTATCCGAGTATCTCTTGGGTGCCCGGGCAACTTCAAAAAATTCTTGAGTTATACCCTTATCCTAAAGAGATCGGGCTGCATACACTCTTCAACTGGCTCAATCGCCGGAGATAGCTGTATACGCTCCTTAAGGGGCTCGGTTGCCGGAGTAGGAACGTCAGCAGAAGCCGGGGCCTCAGAAATGACCTCCTCTGTGGGGCCATCAATAACCACGAGAGGGGCCGCGGCCACAGGAGAGGAAGGCGGTGGAGAAGTTGAAGGAGCAACTGGAGTTGTGGAAATCAGAGTCGAACTAGATTCACTAGCCGAAGCCTTGCCCTTTCCTTCGGCCAATCGACGCCTCTTCCAGGACTTGAGGGCCGCGAGGTGGCTAGGGATAAGGCCGGAGTCCATTTCAATCGCTGCACAACAACAGAATAAGCATTAGTAAGACGAAAAGAGTAAACAAAGTTCTGTCAAAAGAAATTCAGACTGACCACATTGAATATAATAAGCTATTGGAGCCAAGTCCCCTGAATCTTTGCATGATAATATCCGAGCTGCAGAAGTAGCATCGGAATCCGACAACCGAGTCTCGGCGGTTCGATAAGAAGCTGGAGGGGAATCGTGATGACGGGAGGACCAACACAATGGAAACCTCCAGGACCCTGGAGAAGAGTCAGAGGAGTTTGAAAAGAAAGGACGTTGGCCTGGAATGGCAACAACTTTAAAGAATTTATCTTTGAAACTTTTAAAGGAGTTAGCAAATAAAGAAAAAAGCCGACGGTCTGAACCACAGTCGTTTCGACCTCGAAAAGAGGTCCACCCCTTTCGGTCGGCAGGCTCCTTACATGATCGGCTAGTTTGAACAGAGAAAAAATAAAAAAATAAAGGGCAGGTGCAAGGAATTTCAAGCTTCTGGCAGAGAATCTCAAAAGCCAGCATGAAAGCCCAACCATTAGGATGAATTTGGGAAGGGGCAACATGCAGGTGATCTAACACCTGCATTTGGAAGTCGTTAAAGGGAAGTCAGATCCCTACCCTAGTAATTATCTCACTAAAAAATAAAAAGAAATCAGGGTCATTTCCTTCCCAGACGGAACAAATAGGTTCGCCCGGGCGGGGTAGGCAGACATGAAAACCCTCTTGGATACCGAGGGAGAGTTGGGAAAGGTCCTTGGAATCCAACACCGAGGTGTACTGCAGCACCTCATGGGTCACCCACAGAAACCTACTCGACAAGGTAGGAGAAATAGTTTGAGATCGAGAATCGGTTGTAGATTCCCTAACATTCCAACACGAGAGTCCATAATTACCTATGACAATAAAAGAAAAACAACAATTAGTAAAGTACCTGGAGGGCAAACCATCAAAGGGCTAATAGTTGATGAAGTCCGGGCTGGCACGAAAATCGGTACATTAACACCTAATCTAGGTGACGGTGTATCGATGGGTTTGGGCACCATAATAGGATTATGTCGGCACCGATCCAACAGGTCATCGGCTTGTCTATCCAAATCTACGCTGGCTAAATACATGAATTCCTCAACACATTTTGAACAGGGTTCATATCGAACTTCATGTTGTGACTCGAGCCTAGGGCCATCTCTAGGGGCAATGCTCGAGGGAACGGAAGTCGTAGGAGGTACCCTAGACCCTGAGGAAAGCAAGGCAGACCTCTGTCGAGACGACGACCCTAACCTAGAAGACCCTAGTTGGGAAACATTAGGGGGTTGGGGAATTGGGGTTTTTGAACTGCCAAGGGCAGAAGGAACCCGAAGCAAGAACTTTTTCTTCTCTTCTTCAGAAGGAGGAAGTCCAAAAAACCAAAATGCAGAACGAGGGGGAACTGTTCTGTGAATCTTTGCCTCTTCCTCAGGTGTGTACTGCATGGTGCAGGTTCTACTAAGAATGTGTGAAAATCGGAAATTACAGGAAACCAATGGAAGTTGCAAGAAATTATCAACACTTAGGGTGATACAGAACAAGACGAAAAATAAGAAATGGCAATGGACAAAGAGGGAAAGGTAAACAAGAAATACTTGGAATAGAGAAAGATTGATGGAAGGGGAGTCAACAACGAAGAACACAGTTGGTTCGAAAGCAAGGGAAAAAGAAACGATACAAGTTCATTAAACAAAAAAGTAACCGTCAGAATTCAAAAAGAGAACGTGGGGTAGTAACCGATGGACATTGAATGACGTGGAAGAGGCGGTTACGTCATTATTGCAAAAAAGAAATGATTAAAAGCGTGAAACGACAGAAGTTATCATCAAGACACGTGGCAGTCCAGGAAGAAAAGTCGCTTCATTTCTCGATGATCAGAGCTGATTCAGACTACTTGAAAAGACAAGACATAACTCGACACTGAGGAAAGTCGGAAATAACCCAAGAGCTTAAGAAGGTCGATTACCTCGCATCGGATCCCCACACGTGGTCGGCCCTGTACGAGGTCAGCTCTACACGAGGTCCGTCTCACTCATACGAGGTTGGCTCAAAGGTCTCACGCATACGAGGTCGGCTCAAAAGTCTCACTCATACGAGGTCAACTCAGAGATCGGTCGGTCCCATTGTACATCCCGACCACCAAGAATACTAGATGACCGGGCTGAGGGGCATCTGTTACAGATAAAAGATATCCTATCTTTATCCTATCAATTCAAATATTCAAACTACCAACAACTTATCGTCATGAAAGCGGAGAACTTGTTGTTATCTACATCCCCGAATATCTTGGAAAATGATAACAGGCCTCAACAATTTATCATCAAGGACCAGGTTAGCTTCCTATAAATAAAGCGCTGCTATGGTGAAAGGTACACACAATTCTGACTCTCTCTTTTCATTCACACGACACACACAGCACTCCAATTGCGTTATTGTGATCGCTGTGATCTTTTCTCCCATAAGTTGCTTCATCCTTATAAGCTTCTTGGGAAGGGAGAGCCTGATCCTACATAAAAATACCCAACGATCACTTGTTGGACATCTCTGTTCTCTTTGAGCATAACAAATTTTAATTTTTTAATTGAAATTACAAATAAAACAAAGACGGTTTTCAAAAAACAGTCTTTGTATGAGGCTAAAACGACGACGGTTGTTGAAAGATCGTCTTCTTTATTCCCCTTCCACGATGGGTTTTTAAAAACCATTCTTGTAAACTTCCATTTAATTGCAAAAATGTCACCGCCTCACATACAAAGACGGTTATTAAAGAACCGTCGTAGCTTGTGTTTCGTTAAAGGGCCTATTTGTAGTAGTGAAGTTAAAATGGCCCACGTAAATTGTTATGTAAAACTATGTTTTGTGCAATGAGAAAATACAGTGAGTTTTGAAAGTCTAATCTAAATTGCAAGATACAGTTAGCCTTAGACCTGCATATGTCCATGACTTTGATGCTTCACTATGTTAAAGGCCTTTCTTGGTCAAATTTGTATACAGTTAGTTATTTTAAACTAACAGATATAGATATATTTTCTGTATATTAGTTTTATTGTTGTCAAATGATACTTGTCTTTTGTGTAAATCTCATACCAGAATGATCTCAAACATCCTCATCAAGCCACCCACTTCAAGGGGCTTCTAAGATAATTTTTTTAAAGTTTATCACCATTGACTTTGTTATGGTTTTAGGAGTAGACCAGTGAACCTTTTGAAGCTGTCACCATTATTTTTTTTCATTGTACCATTGTATAATTGGCTGTTGTTTTTATTGATTTTCTAATTTTTCCTTGTTTTGGTCAATGCTTATCTGTTTTGGTGAAAGCTAATAGTTTTAATAGAGAAGTATTTTGTCCCTCTCATTCAAACCTATATGATATGAATCCCATAAATTGGATCCTTATTTTTCTATTCCTAAGTGCTTCTAATTTTTCTATATATTTTGTTTCTTCTATTTTTTATATTTGATTAATATTTGGGTTCTGAATGGCTTGTATTTACAGTCAAACACCACATGCAACTAGCACATCCAAGCATTGACAAACCTCTCATTCATTCAACTTGAAATATGTAACGCCTCTCTTTACTCTCTCGTGCTTGATTGATTTTAGGTGAAATCTCGTGTCCACTTTGTATTAGAATCATGTTATTTATAAATTTTACAGAAATTTTTTTTCGCTTTGCTTGCAAGTTTCATGGTTCGTTCGTAACGTAAACGCTTCTCCCCCACTACGGTTCAATTGTGATAAATAGATACAGACCATAATACTGTCCAAATACACGTCCAAAAATATACAGGCTGTCTAGTTTTAATACAAGCTACACAGAAACGAAATACACACCAAATACAAAATTACAATTCATCAATCTTCCTCATCACACCTTCTTCAATATCATCCATAGCTTATGCTTCACTGTTTCCCTGCTCGCCCAAATGAATTGGGGTCATCACAGGTGTCAACCACAGACACAAATAGGGGTAAGTATATGATAAACATAGTTTGAATAAGACATATATATAACACAGATGGATAAAGCCTTATTTATAACAAGACCACACAACAAATCCAAATATATAGAATATCATACATACCCATCATGTGATGCATGAGATGCATGCTTATCTTTTTATATGATGCATGACTGAGATCCCAACTTATCATAAAATGGTACCATAATCAACATAGTTTCACCCACTCTAGTGAAACCTCCCTCCACTCTGACTGGTTAAAGGGTACCATAGTTTCACCCACTCTAGTAAAACCTCCCTCCACTTTGAGGGTCAAATGCAGATGAACTATGCCATGACTTGTTTTTATTTCTTATTTACTTTTCACCATTTATTTTATTTCTCAAAATCTCATATCAGATAGTTCCACCCACTCTAGTGGAATACATCACAAAGCTCAACATCTTTGACCATTCAGAGCATATACTTTTAGACAACAAATCAAACTTCTTTTAAATCATCATATCAAGCTTTACATAACAGCCATATTTCAACTTCATAAATTCCTCACAGATAAATCATAGTTTACATGGAAAATTCCATAGAAACACTCGGCAACACATGGGAAACACTCAGCAACACATGAAATAATACATAACTTTTATTAAAGCAACCAACCACACAAATATAATTCAACTCAACAACAAGGATTCAAGCCCACATTATTAAACATATTTTGTTCATTGTGACATATTATCAAACACATAGTGTGCAAGCTTTAAATCATAAAATTCTGTAAAGAAAACTACTTAAATCTTAAATTTCCTTAGATTCAATATAATTCTAGAATAAATAAACATGGTTCCAACATAATTCCTAGCATAAACTAGACATATTTCAAGAATTTCCAAAACACTTTTAATGGAACTTATAAATTTTAGTAGAACATAACTACTTTAATTTTAGTAAAATATTTGTTTTTCTTCTAAAATACCGATAATTGACTCATTCATTAAGTTAAGCTCTAATTATTTATACATCAATCATTCTTTAACCTAAAACCAAGTCATTTATCCAAGTAATCATGTTCCTAGCAATCTTTATTTCTTTGAGACATTTCATCAAACACTTAGGATAGAAGACTTAATCAAATGAAGCAAGGAATAATATTCAAACTAAGCTATCATAAACTCCCCCATACCTTGCCTTTCTTAAGCTTTTGGACAGCCCCTTGCTCCTAATGATTTGTGGACAACTTGTGTCCTTTGTGATTGAATGATTCTTCTAGGTTTCTAGTGCTTCACGTGAGAATGGAAGGGTAATTGGTCTTGGTTTTGTTCTATATAAATGATGGAATGAAATGGACAAGCTTTGGAGGTGGGTTTTTGCACGTAGAACTCCCTTAGGCTGTCCCAAATTTTCGGTCATTTGCTCCCTTATATAGGATGGCTTAGTTTGATTTTTATCACAAATATCCAAGGCTAGCTTTCCATGTGTTTGATTTCTTATTGGCTAGCCATTTACCTTTGTACAAGTGGCCTCCTTCTTGATTATTCTTCCTTGGAGAGCACTCTTGGCTGGTTTCACGTGGAATGCTAGCTTTTGGCTTCCAAAGTTTACAA
>PYAF01002453.1:86227-101359 GCA_007407185.1 Glycine tomentella
TAAATTCAGAATTTACCTCTGAGTCTATACTAGATGATTCACAATCTCCATTGATGGTGGATGTAAGACAAAGATGGGATTCAATCTCTTTTTCAGATGAGGATTCAGAACTTGTTGATTCATTATCCTCCCAAGCAATATAAGCCTTTTTCTGCTTCCCTTCTCTTCTTGACTTCTTTTCTACTTATGGCTTCTTAGTTAATGAGGGACAATCTGATTTTATATGTCCTTGCTTCCCACATTCAAAGCAAGTGATTGAGGACGTGTTGTTGTTCTTGTTCTTGTAGTCATTCTTTTTCCTTTGGAATGGTTGCTTTCTGCCCTTGTTCTTCCTTAGAAATTTGGAAAACTTTCTAACAATGAGGTTGACATTTTCATCATCTTCCTCTTCACTTGAACTGTCATCTTCTTCTATCTTTGAAGGTACAACCTTTAATGCTATGCTTTTGTGCTTTTTATCTGCATCTTCATTATTGGTTAGTTGAGATAATTCAAGCTCATATTCTAGAAGCTTACCAAACATTGCAGCCATTGACATTTGAGATAGATCCTTAGATTCTTTAATGGTTGTGACTTTAGGTTGCCAATCCCTTGTTAGACACTTGAGAATTTTGATGTTCAACTCTTCAGCATCAAAGGTTTTTCCAAGTCCAAGCAAGTGATTCACAATGTGGGTGAATCTAGTTTGAAGTTGTGAGATGTTCTCATCATCTCTCATTTTGAACATTTCATATTCATGATGAGAGTGTGTTTCCTCGATCTCCTCACATCTTCAGTTCCTTCATGTGTGACTTCAAGCAATTCCCACATTTCTTTGGCACTTTTGCACTTAACAGTCCTGAAAAATTCATCGGAAGATAAAGCAGAAGTTATCATATTTTTTGCCTTCAAATCATATTGAACCATTCTCTTTTCAATTTCTGACATTTCATCCCATTCTTTTGGTATTGTTTTGTTATTCACAATCTTGGTTGGAATGTAAGGACCTTTTTCAATACTATTCCAAGCTCCCGGGTCGTTTGATTGGATAAAGATTTGCATCCTACTCTTCCAAAAATTAAAATGTTCCCCTTCAAACAAAGGATGTCTATCCAATGAGGCTCCCTCTTTGAAAGTTATTTGATTAGTATTCATTGTACTGAATTTTGAAAAGATCTTGAGCAAATTACAAGAACTAGCTCTTGATGTCAATTGAAAAATAGAATGAACACTTATGCAAATAACCAAGAGAGGGGGTGAATTGGTTTTACCTCAGAGTTTTTAAAATTTAAAACAATTTTGTACACAGCGGAAGACTTTGAAAGAAGGATCGTATCTTAACCAATTAAGAAATCAAACTTTTAAAATCAACTTTTATCTCAATCAACCCACTCTTGAGCTTCACACAATCTTGTGATGTTAGCAAAAATAATACTTCAAGAATAATATGAATATGAACAGAAAATTACAATTACACACAAGATTTATACTAGTTCACCTCTCAACCCCGGAGGCTACATCCAGTTTTACTTCTAATCAACCTTGATTAGAGTTTCCACTATAACAAAATGAATATCATTACAAGCAAACACAGATCTCTTTTACCCACCCTAGGTAAAATTCAAAATCTAAACCTATAGACTTCTCAAAAGATCTAAGAGCCAGAGATCCCCTCTCTATTCTACCTACTAGATACCTATCTAGCAATGCTTTAAAGATACAAATTGTTATATCAACAACAAACCAGCAAAACAAACAATTTCTATACAAAGCAACAAAGAAATTGATTAAAGAAAGATATCACCTGAATATCCTCAGTGAAATGAATGAGTTTAAATGATCAAACCAGATTGAGAATGAATGCCATGATCTTTCTTGATGATTTCTTTTTGACAAATGAGGCTTTAGCAAAAACTAATCATGAAAAGATGACTCAACACATGAGATTCTTCATGATTCTTGAAACCAATTCAAATGAATGTTTCTAAAGAGCCTTGGTGCTTTTGAAATCTCCTGAGAGTGTGTTTACAAGGCTTACTTCATAAAACTAAAAGTCTCTTCTCACTTAATGAGTTGTATCTATTTATAAAAAACAGAATTAACTGACTGTAATCAATTATTCCGTAATGGTAATCGATTATTTTAACAAATGTAATCGATTAAAGTTCCAAAATAATCGATTAAAGTGTTCATGTGAAATCTGGAAAAATTCTTAAGAACAAATAATCGATTAACTCATGTCGTAATCGATTATCACAGAGGATCTAGATTTTGTGAAGCACTGAAGTAATCGATTAATACTCAAATAATCGATTAACACAGAGAGTGTGAAAAATGTATCAATGCTTATTTAATCGATTACAAAACTCTGGTAATCGATTAAACCAGATAAACTTTCTTCTGAAAATTATGCAGATGGTCATATAATCGATTAATCCGTCACGTAATCGATTATCACAGAACGACTTAACAAAGTCAGCTGAATATAATCGATTACAAACATTTGGTAATCGATTAAGGTGTTCATATCTCTAAATGCAGTTATGTAACCAAGCAATTAATCGATTAAGTGCAGCCAGTAATCGATTAAAGTAGTGAAAAACACTTTTTTATGAAAACTTTAATGTCATGCCAAATGATTCATGGAATGTGTGTTACCTAATCATGAATTAATAAGCTAATGTATGCATGACTTATTCAGTTTATGTGAGGAATGAGGGATTATATCTTTCTTGAACCAAGCCTTTAAGCAAAGTACATATGCCATCAATTTGAGTGGGCATGTAAAATCAAAACTTAATATAAAGCTTGACTTGATTCTTCATGATCATCCTCAACCTCTGCATCATATCTAACACATAGCTTAGAATAAAATTTGTGCTTCTGTAATCGATTACACGAGCAGAATAATCGATTATTCTTCATAGAAAAATGATTCAAGAAAATGAATTTCTCTGTAATAATCGATTAAGCCACATATTAATCGATTACACAGCACAAAAATCCGTTTACAAAATTTAAATTCACTGGAATAATTGATTACGGTGAATGGTAATCGATTAAATTGTTTGAGAAACTATTTAAAAAATTCAAATCTTTCTAGAATAGTCAATTACACCTCAAATTAATCGATTACACAAGCTTCAAATTGATTTTATATTTCAAATCTCACTGTAATAATCGATTACATATGGGAATAATCGATTACACTTCATCTTCCTAAACTGAATTTCACTGAAATAATCGATTACTTAACGAATTAATCGATTACAGCTTTTGCAGAAACTGATTTTGCTTACGAATTAATCGATTACATAAGCATATAATCGATTATTCATAGAGTTACTGCAGAATCTACCAGATTTTCTTGGAAATTGTAATTGCCCAACTGCAACCTAATTCAAATTTGAATCTTTTGTGCTTTAATGTTAGTGGGTTAATTTGAATTAACTATTCCTCATTTTAAATTTGAACTTTGGAGCCCAAAATCTTCTATAAATATAGCCTTTGTTGAAGGAAGAAATCACACCATCCTCATCTTCTTTCTTAAGCACTATTATGTTCTTCTTCCCTTTAAGTTTAAAAACTCTGTCTAGATAGTCTCTCATCATCCATTAGCCATGTCCACATCTAAGAGAGTCAAAACTTCCAAGAGAAAGGTTGTTGAAACCTCTAACCCTGTTGTCAATGGGTTAAACCATTGGTTTCCTGCTGAGAGAGACAAAATGACCTATCTTCAGTTCAATGCCACCAAATTAGTCTGTCCTCCCAAACACCTTGAACTTGACTGGTTCATTAGAGAAGGTTTTCAATTCCCTGAATTTCTCGAAACTCAGGGATTGAGAAAGTTTGTTGAGATGAAGGGTACCTTTTACCCTGAATTAGTAAAGGTGTTCTACACCTGTGCTAAGGGCTTTATGAATGGGACCCTTCTGTCCCAAGTTGATGGAGTAGCCATGGAAATTATTCCTGAAGTCTGGGAAGCTGTTGCTGGAATTTCCTTTGAAGGTGAAAGGAAATTTGAAGAAGAGGCTGGGGGTTATAATAGGGTGGAAACCTATAGGGGGATACTTCTTGATCCCCAAATGAGGCTGAAACTTAGGCTAAGCACTGGCCCAATGACCCATGAAGAAAACTTCTTCACTACATAATCACCTACATCCTAACCCCTAGAGCCACCAATCATGCCCAAGCCACTGATAATGAGCTACAAATTGTGTATGGCCTTAAACTTTTCTGATTTAATCGATTATTTTGTTCGGTTTTGAAACCCAGAATGTGCCTTGAGCACTTTAATCAATTAAGTGACAATTTAATCGATTACATATGTGTTTTCATCGGTTATTTGACACGTGTAATCGATTACAAGTTGTTACAAAAATTTGTTATAAATAGAAGGAAAGCTTGGCTTGAATTGTGACTTGAACACTTCGAATTTTCTGAGTATACACAAGTCTTGTAAGAGTTAGAAAGTGATTTTCTAGGTTAACTAAGCTCTTGTCCCACTTTTTAATCTTCATGGGTATTGAATAATTTCTTGGGCAAGAGATTTCAAAGGAATGATGGAGAACATGTTGTAAAATTTTGTTTCTGCAATTCAAACTTGATTGGTAATTCATATGCATTCATAGTCATTGGATCATCAGGTTGTTTCTCTTCATAATCCTTGTTTGTAATTTCGTTTTTGCAATTTCTGTTATTTGATGTTATTGTAAAAGGTTTCTTGAAGCTTGGGCTAGAGTAGTGTTCTCTAGGAAAGAACAAAGTAGTGTTCTCTAGTTCTTGTTCATTAGAAGCCTAATAGGGTTTTAGGTTTCAATTCTTTATCTAGTGTTGATAAAGAGAGTTTGTTGTAAAGCTTGTAAGAACAGAAAATTCTAATAATGGAACTCCAATCTAGTGTTGATTAGAAGAAACTGGATGTAACTTCTCTTGAGAAGTGAACCAGTATAAAATTGCTTGTGTTGATTTTCTTTATCTCTATTTCTACAAGTCATCTTGTTCATTTGTTCGTGGTGTCATTATCATTGCTCAACAAGTTTTGTTTTGAGCTATTGGTTTCTTGAGCTGAGTGATTTGATTGATTAAAAGCATTCTTGGTTTAAAAGTTATCAAGATTCTTTGACTCTGATTTTATAAATTTAATTTAAAAAGAGCAAGTTTAAACCAATTCACCGCCCTCTTGGTTACTGTGGGTATTCCTATTGTTTTCACACTGAAGTTTAGAAATTGAACGGAAGGCTAGTGGCTCTGTCAAGGTTCCTTCCGAAACTCTCCGAAAAGGCGAAGCCTTTCTACAAACTAGTCAATAAGACCAAACCATTCCCCTGGGATTAAACCTTTGAGCAAGCCTTCGAGTCATTCAAAAATTACAATTGCCGTAACACCTATCCTAAGTCGGCCTAGACTGGGGACACCATTGCTCTTATATCTTTTAGTAGTGGATGAAGCTGTCAGCTCAGCACTTGTCCAAGAAGAAAGGAAACATCAACTCACTATTTATTTCACCAGCCGCATGCTACATGATGCCTAGAAACACTATCAAATGATCGAAAAAAATATTCTTAGCACTAGTCACTTCCGCCAAACGCCTTCGGCCCTATTTCCAAAGTCATCAAGTGACAGTTAAAACTAACTATCCTATCAAGCAGGTACTGTGGAAACCCGAACTGGCAGGTAGGATGGTGGCATGGTCAGTCAAATTGTCAGAATTTGACCATCGATATGAACCACGCGGTCCCATGAAGACACAATTCATGGTAGACTTCCTAGCAGAGTTTGCGGGGAAAGACAAATCTTCCCCGGACTGGTGGGATCTCTATGTGGATAGAGCATCCAATGTGAAGGGAAGTGGAGCAGGTATTATTGTTGAAGGTCCTGGCAACATCTCGCTAAGCAAGCCCTCAAGCTTAATTTCAAAGCTTCGAACAACCAAGCCAAGTACGAGTCACTCATAGTAGGACTTAAGCTCGCAAAAGAAATCGGGGCTAAATGTCTGAGTTGCTACTCCGACTCACAGCTCGTCCAGGGACAGGTAGCCAACAAGTTACAAACTAAAGAAGTCATACTCCTCCAATACTATCATCTGGCCTAAACACTCATCGACAGCTTTGAATGTTTTGAGATGTATCATATACCGAGAGAAAGTAACACCAGGGCTGACCTGCTCTCTAAGCTGGCCAGTACTAAGATCGGACACCTCAAAACCATTATCCAGAAAACACTCCAAACTCCCACCATAGACACCTAAGCTGTAATGGCCAGCGAAGAAGAGGAACCTAGATGGATTACCCCTTACAAAAATTTTCTTACCAAGGGGACACTGCCAATAGACGAAAACGAGGCCCGATGTCTAAAGAGGAAAGCCAACTACTACATCATCCTTGATGGCGAACTATTCAAAAGAAGGCTGACAGCGCCTCTACTAGAGTGTCTGAACAACCAACAAGCAAACTATGTTCTGAGAGAGCTCCATGAAGGGATCTGCGACCTCCACACAGGGGGCGCTCCCTTGCCACCAGGGTAGTGAAAATAATAAGAACACTCACAATAACCAAGAGGGGGCTGAATTGGTTAAAAACCTTGATATTTTAAAATTAATTCAAATCAGAGTTCAGGATCTTTATCACTTTCAAAACCAAGAAATCTTTATACTCAATCAAATAACTCAGCCCCAAGAAATCAATAGATCAAAAACAGAACTTGTTGGACAATGGATATTAATCAAAGAATCAATGATCAAGATGATTAAAAGAGATAAAGAATCAAAGATACAAGAAATTTATACTGGTTCACTTCATAACTGAAGCTACATCCAGTTTCTTCTAATCAGCACTAGATTAGAGTTCCACTATTATAAATTTCTATTCTTACAAGCTTTAACAAAACCCTCCCTTTATCAACACTAGATAAAGAATAGAAATCTAAAACCATATTAAAATTCTAAGGAGCAAGAACCAGAGAACACTACTATGTTCTTGAGCTAGAGAACCCTTCTCTAGAACCAAGCAAGAAGAACCCACTTTACAATAGCCAATTACAACA
Source organism: Glycine tomentella (assembly GCA_007407185.1). NCBI lineage: Eukaryota > Viridiplantae > Streptophyta > Magnoliopsida > Fabales > Fabaceae > Glycine > Glycine tomentella. The sequence goes on from PYAF01002453.1 coordinate 93,251, forward strand.
GAAATTCACAAACGAATTTACACACAAAGATTAAGGAGAGAGACAACCTGATGATCCAATGAATGTAATGCACATGAATTACCAAGTCAGGTTGAGTAGCAAACAAAATCAGAACATGCTTTTCTTTAATCTTGAAAAGTTTCTTGCTCAAAGATCATTCAAAGACCCATTGAATGAAGCCAGAAGTAAAAACACTAAGAAAATCACTTTGAAAGGCTTAGAAGACTTGTGTACACTCAGAAATACAAAGTGGTCAAGTTTTGTGACAAGCCAAGCCTTCAAACTTATTTATAACAGAATTTGTAACTAACTGTAATCGATTAAACACACCTAATAATTGATTGAAATTCTTATGTAATCGATTAAATTATCACTTAATCGATTAAAGTGTTAAAGAAGCTTTCTGGGTTTCAGCAATGAGCAAAATAATTGATTAAACCGAGCTGTAATCGATTAAGACAGAAAGCTCTATTTCACAAAATGAACTATGTAATCGATTACGAATTTTGGTTATCGATTAAACCAGAAAACAGTCATTTATCAAATGAACTATGTAATTGATTACTGATAATGGTAATCAATTATCACAGCAAGGCTTAAAATAAATTTTCAACTATGTAATCGATTACACTAAGTAAGTAATCGATTAAAACTTTTAACAAAGCAGTTTATTTTCAATCAAAGGTCAAATAATCGATTAATCCGACAGGTAATCGATTAAGTTATTCATGAAGGTTTTTCCAGATTGAACGAAGAACAAAATAATCGATTAAAACAGTAAGAAAACATTATTCCAAAAACCTTATAATCAGATTCAAACCTTGATAAAAAAGATAAAACCTTTGATGTTTTAATGAAAACCATTTAAGCTTAATAATGAATGAATGAATGCAATGCAAGGATCAATCAGATTACCTTTCTCTTACACTTGAATCAATTACAAAACTTCAAGGCACTTCAAGCATGTTGAAAGCTCAAAACACATTTCTTGAATCAAATTCTTTCACTCTTCATAATGCTCCCCCTATATCCAACAGGTAGTACGAGCAAGATACTACTAGCCAACGCTCAGAACCGATGCTTTTGATTTCACTCGGAAGTGTAAAAAGTGTCAAGAGTTTGCAGATGTCTGATAAGTGCCCTAATTCAGTTAAATTCATGTTTCAAATGCAGACACTTATCTTTTGATTTCAATAAATTTATCTATATATTTGCCCTAAACCTAGTTAAATAGCACCTAGTTCTCGTATAAAAGTTGTTGTTCATATGTTTAAAGATTAATCCAATCATGCTTTGTATTTTGATAGATTCTGTGGATTTTCGAGACGTTCGAATAAGCAAAGCAAGCAAGGAGGGCTTACATAGCAAACATGGGAGGTGTTACAAGCAATCCAGGCGCAAAATCCATCGAAGCCCAAAGATTACTTCATGCTGAACGCTTTAGCTCACCCAGACGAGCTCCCATAGGCTAAAATGGTCGCCCAGGCGAGCACAAGTTGCAAGGAGATAAGTTAAGCTTGCCTACACGAGCAAAACATGAAGAAAATGGTGGCCTGGGCGAGTGAAGCTGGCAGGTGATGGATTCCTATAAATAGCCAACGAAAATGGAGAGAAAAATGATGTTCTTGGCTTCATTCTTGCTTCCTTTACTTGTTCTTGAGCTTAGGAACTTAAATATTAGTATTAGGTAGGTTAGGAAAGTGAGAGAAGTGAGGATTAGTGTGGAGACTCTGCCGGAAAGAAGAGGTGATGGGGTGCTTCTTCAATTCTTCTCTTGAGGAGATTCTCTCCATGCTTGGCTAGCTTCTCTAAGGATTAGATGTAATCTTCTTATCCCTATGTCTCTCTTTTAATATTTATTTACGCATTAATCGTTTTTATTCCTTGTTGGTAATTTCATTCTGTCTGTAATGCTTGATTCTACTTGATCACTAGTTTCATGAACTTAACTCTAAGTGAGACTGGAAAGTAATCTTAGGGTTTGAACCGAATGATTTTACTCATTACGTTACGTTGCTAGGAATAGGGCATAACGTTTTGATTGTATAACATGCGATTATAATTATAATGCTGGGGTATTTACTTCATATGCGAGGGATCGATTCGGGGTAAAATAGCGTGCATCAATAAAGATAGAAATTGATTTATGCATGGTAATGTTATTGGACATAAAAGGATAAGAATGATGAAATCCAATCCCACTTTCTCATTGATATATTTCATTTACTAAAAGTTTAGTAATTTTACATTACTTTCACAACTAAATGAAATGTCGCTCAACCTACTTGTACATAACTATTGAATTGTTAAGTTATAATTGGATTAACTGAGTAAGCTTAAGTCCCTCTGGAGACGATCTTATAAATTTTGTAACTTACAACGACAAATCAGTACGCTTGCCGAGAGTCCTAACAACATCCCATGAACTCCCCCTGAAAACCTTCACACTCTAACTTTCCCATGGCCCTTTGCCATGTGGGGGATAGACATCCTAGGACTTTTACTAAGAGCTCCAAGAATGGTCAAGTTCTTATTGGTAGCCATCGACTATTTCACCAAGTGAATTGAACCAAAGCGTCTATAAATGAGATAACGACCTGTGAAGTAGAAACCTTTACATGAAAACATCTCATATGCAGATATGCTCTACCCTTTGCAATTGTTATTGACAACAGTACGCAGTTCAAAGCACAGACCTATGAAGACATCCTTACACGACTGGGTATCAAACACCTGGTCTCCTCTGATAAACATCCCTAGACCAACGGTCAAGTGGAAGCAGCAAACAAAGTCATCCTCTGAGCCCTTCGCACTAGACTGGACAAGTCTAAAGGTCTCTGTAAGGAAGAGCTCTCTAGCATACTCTGGGCCTACCATTGTTCACCTCAAAGTACTACAAACAAAACTCCTTTTCGACTCACATATGGCACTAATGTCATGATCCCCATTGAACTTGGAGAACCATCGATGAGAAGGATGCTCTTTCAAGAACAGTACAATAAGGAAAACATGAGGGTCAAACTAGAAAATGTTGGGGAAGTTCAAGACATGGCCTGAATCAGAGAAGAAGTTGCCAAGCTCTGAATGACTAGAAGATATAACTCCAAGGTTCAACCACAAACCTTCCAACCAGGCGACTTAGTCTGGCATGTCGGGGGTGAAGCCAGGAAAGATCCCCGTGTAGGCAAGCTTGGACCTAATTGGGAAGGCCTATTCAGGATCATTACCAACTTGGACAATGGTGCTTACAAGCTACAGGAACTAAATGGTCAAGACATTCCAAGAACATGGAATGCTACCCACCTGAAGTTTTACTACAGCTGATAAATTGAAGACCGAATGGCGTACTCTTTTTCCTACTCAAGCTTTTTGCCTTTATAAAAACAAGGTTTTTACTTGAAAGGTTTTAACGAGGCCCATTTGGAGAACAACAAGGGAATATGTACTTTAATTGCAACATTAATAAAACATATTTCTCTTTCTATACCTACTTGTGTCAACATTACAGGAACATGACAAAAGCAGGACCAATGCCACGATCCTGTCCAAGGTCTAGCCTCGACAAAACCCAAGACCATGTCCTAGTACTACTCGCCAAGATCTACCCTTGGTGAGCCTTACTAAAATACAGGGCAGATGCACCCTGGTACTCTCCAAAGGTCCGCAAAACCCTAGGGCTTCCCTACGTGGACCTCTAGCAAAATCCAAGGTAGCCCCTTGGTCGATTACTTAATATCCATTTACTCGGTAAACCTCGACAAAAACCAGGATCAGTTCCTGGTACTCTCCAAAGGTCTGCAAAATCCTAGGGCTTCCCTTGACACTTCCAAACCCAAGATGTGCTCTTGGTACATATAGGCATTTGGAACCTCGATAAGCAAGGTTAAAGACTTAGCCATTTACAAAAACAGGAATCCAACTTTAGCTCAAGGATGACCCTTGTCATGCAAAAGCCATGATATACTCTTAGTACATCAAGTAACTTGAAAATCCAACAAGCAAAGTCCATGAACCAAGCCATTCGTTTTCAAAGTTAAACAAGACATTACCAAAATACAATGTCTTACTATTTCATTGAAGGATGTTATTCAAGTGACTTATACACGTCAACACAAACATTCATAAATACAAGACAATATGAAACATATAGAAGATTGAAGAGGTTGAAGAAAAGACGAATATTTTCATTAAATTGTTAAACAATTTACATGGCCTCCATGGCCAAAAAGATAAAAACAAAAAACAGAAACAAAGCAGCCTACATGTTGGTCTCACCACTAGCACTTTCCTCAGCAATGTTGATCTCTTCCTCATCCACCAAGACTCCACCCTTCACATCCTTGAAAGGGTCAAACAAACCCAAGTCAAGATCCTTTGAGAAGAGGCCAGCTTGTTGAACAGACTTGAGGAAACCATTCTCTTGCTACTCCTCTACCTCTCTTTTATAGACAGATAACTCTTCATCAAGCTCTTTGCTGACCACCATCTCTGCAGGAAGTCTAATCTCAGACTTCTTTAGCTTCTCCTTCAACATAGCCACCCTCTTGGCCAACTCCTCCTTCTCAGCAGCGACCTTGTCAACCTTGACAGATAGATTCATTTTCTCCTTCAGCAAAGCCCTACCTTCGGTGACTAGCTCATCACCGTCAACTCTGGTACACAACAGCTTGGCCAAAGCACCACCAGCCTTAGCAGATAGTTGATGGTTAGACCTAACCATCTCAGCAATGGCCACCACAACACTGTTCAGCTTGGAGTGCTCCACCCGCTAGACATTGTAGATAGTTGACTTCAACTTGGCTAGCTCTCTTTCTAGAGAAGCAGCCTTGTTCACTGCCTCTAGGTGCAACTGTTTGTTCTCCTCCAAAAATTGCAATGCTCCTATGCAGAAAGAGCTTCGCAGCATCAGCAGAACGTTGAGGGTCGACCGACCGAATCATGTTCTTGTCAAACGGGGTCGACACTCTTCGCTCAAGCCTATGCCCTACACTCCATAATGAGTCGACCTCCCTTGGAGTATTCACGAACTCAAGGGAGGCGACAAGACGAGACGCATGTGTCGGCATCATAGAAGGAGGTGGTGGAGAAGGAGCGGGAATAGCGGGAACAGGTGAGACATTGGCAGCAACAGGTGGAGCAGGAGTGGCAGCAACAGGTGGAACAGGAACAGCGACAACCAGAATCAAGCTTGGAGCAGCAAGCGGAACCAGAGCTTGAACAGGTAAAGGAGAAGCTGGCGTATGAGGAAACAACCTCCCTCATGGCACGCAAGCTACGAGGGGCTCGGGACTTCTTGCGACCAGACGTCCCAACACCTTCATCCCTCTTCCTCTTAGCCAATGCAGAAGGGGAGGCGCTATGGAAAGTAGCATCAAGTTCAGAAGGGCCAACCCCGACTATGGGTTAACCCTCTTATCCAGTTGGAGGGGGAACAGGTGGTGGCACAACATCACAACCCATATTCTTCACTAGTGATCTCCATGAGAAGTTACGCATGATATCTGTAAAAAAAAAAAAAAACATAGCAAAAAACATAAGTGTTAGGTCAGGGTACACACACAAGCAGACAAAGAAGGCATAAGGAAGATAGAGTACCGTCTAGTGCAATAGAAGGATCATCTGTCGAGGGCAGTGATAAGATAGCACGCACGTCCAGGGAGGCCGATAATAGCTCCAGGATCGCCTTGTCCGACCTCTCCACTAGGCTCAGAAGTCCTCATCAAATGACCTAAACCTAGTGTGGTCAGCTTGCCAGTAGAAGCGGAAGCAAAGCTCCCCATCCTTTTTGTGCATCAACGATAGTCCATCTGCCATGACACCACTTTCACGGACCTTAAAGAAACAGTCCTTGAAGCGGTGGAAGACGTTGGTGTCAACCTCAAACAACTTCTTAGAAACGCTATGTAAGGAGACCCAAGCAACCTTCCCAGACAACTTGGTTTGAAAGAAAAATAGAAAAAGAGGAACACTTAGACGAATGTTTAAAAAATAACATAAAAATTCAAAGGCCCTCACACTTAGACGAAAGGGTCCCAAAGGGTGAGGACGAACCAATATAGCAGCGCCATTTGGCATCACCGTTAAAGAAAGCAAAGGGGTTTCTTAGGTGACCCCCTATTCCTTCCATCTCTTTCTCTCTCTTCCTCTCTTTCTCTTCTCCCTTCCCCTTTACTCTCTTCTCTTTCGTTTTTTCCCATTTCACCTCGTCGGCGAGAACCTTGGCGGCTTGCGAGAGCCTTTGACACAAGACCTCAACCTCTGGCCTTGTCACAGTGGCTCGAGATCGCATGAAATGTTATTTCTCATGTTTGCTTGCGTCCTTACGTTTTCTAGTTTAATCACCGCGAACCACCATCGTCCCACCATCATGAACAACCACCACGAACCACTATCACTTGTGGCCCTTGCCCCCACAAGGACCCGTGCTGGTGGTGTTAAGGGGCTGCCTCCTCCGTTGACGGTTCTTGGCTTCTTCCCCGCATTTGGTTGATGTGCCTTGTTGCTATTTGTTGGTTGGGCTAGATTGTTCTAAACCGGTTTTAATAACTACAAGCCCTTACCTGTTGGGCTAGACCCATTCTAAAACAAAATAAATAATGCTATTTACATCTCACATTTTTATAACTACACCCTTTAGTTGTTAGGATTGGCCCATTTTGAAACAAAATAAATAATATTTACAATCGCCATTTTCATAACTGCATCCCTTAAATGTTGGGCCTGGCCCACGTTTTAACAAAACACATAATGCTACATGCACCCCCATATTCGTAAATACATCACTTATCTGTTGGGCCTAGCCCATTCTGAAATAAAATAAGTACTGCTAGCTGCACTTCCTTTTTTTCATATATGCACCCTTAATTACTAAGTGTACTCCTTACTTTTGTTTCATCCCTTTCTATTTTCATTTGATTACATAATGCTATGTCAAAATATTCATTTCCTTTAACGATTATGCTTTAGAATTCTTTAGTACACGCTTACGTTCCTTACACTCCATGCTGTGTTTCCGACTCGCTTGGTGGTGTTTCAATAATGTGTGGATAGATTTTGTGAATGTCATGTTGGGTCTCCGACTTGCTTGACTTCACGAAGTTTACCGTAAATCCAAAATCTTTTACTAAAAAATCTAAAAATACTCAAATAAAGGATCACTCGATTCTACTTTTTCTCAAAAAATTACATATTACTCAAGATTACTGTAAGGTCCAATGCCTTATGCGATTGTCTTCACTTTTCCTTCAAATTCAACATCGTTTCAAGGTCAACCGCCTTACCGAATCTTTTTCATGCAATTGAAACAAATCTTTCGAAAAAGGATAAAATCAACCCAACACACAAGCTATTTTCTACAAAAAAAACTACGTAAGTCTGATTTCCTCACTGAACTTATGGATACGTAGGAGCGAGGGCAAACCCTTTGTCAGCCGAAAAAACTAAAAAATATATAAAATCTTCTCTTTTCTAAAATTAAAAATTGGATTTATTCTTCTAAATAAACAAAAATAAAACAAATATAAGTCATGTTCTTAATGTAAGCCAAACAATTAAAAAGTCACTTTATTTTTAGCACACTCAACTAAAGGATGTCGTCTTCATGACGGACACGTAGGGTGCTAACACCTTCCTCGTGCGTAAACGACTCTCAAACTCTTTTTCTATCAAATTGTAGACCATGCTTTATCTCTTTGGTTTTTCCGACGTTTTCCTTAAATAAACGTTGTTGGCGACTCCCCTCTAGTTTTTCCTTTTTAGGAAGACTCTTTATCTTCTTTTTCATCGTCGTCCCGTCAGATACGTTATGACACCCACTCATAGCCACGAACGGCAGGGTGGAAGATGGCGACCCAGCACTGGGGCTGCGACACATGCGAGAAGAAGTTCTGGTGCTTCCAGCACTGTTGTCACGATTACGCAAATACGTTTATACGGCAAGTGCACCGATCGTTTAACAAGTAATAAAAGTGTAAGTAGAGTATCGTCTCCACAGGGATTGGAAAGGTTTCTCAATAATTCTAAAAAGTATGATTGAACAAGAACAGAAAATACGCAAAAGTAGTTGGATGATTGTGTTGAATTGAGGAAATAGATTTAAACAAGCAGTAA
>PYAF01002455.1:0-13342 GCA_007407185.1 Glycine tomentella
AGACTCCAGTACTTGTTTTCTTCTTTCTTTGGCCTTTATTCTCCTCTTTTGTCCTGAAAATGCATGATTGGTATTGGAATGAGATAAAATAAAATATTATTAATAAACTAACTAAAACTAATCTAATTCCTAATTATTTAATCAAAATATAACCTAAAAACTATCCTAAACTAAGATGTGTTTGCAACACATCACCTATTTGCTTCTTCTGTTGCACATTTTTTTGTTTCCTTGTTTAATTTCAGCATTTTTAATTCTGTAATTCAGCTCGAATTTCTTATTTACATAAGTCTCGTTTTACTTATCCTTTTTGGTGTTTTCTATGTCTAAATTGCATTTCAGAATGTCCTCTTTCACATCGTTTTGGAATCGTTCAAATTCGAGTTCTACAGGCCAAGAAATGCATAACAGTTAACAATACGATTCTGGTTCAAATTGGTGAGCGTATTCCAACCTAGAATTGGTCTGAAATTGAATTAATACAGGGGAGTTCACATCATTTGGTATCAGAGTAAGGTTCTAGGGTTGGAAATAAGGTTGAGTTCATCCATCATGTTCTGCATTTTTGGGTAACCCTAAACCCCAAAATTCTGTTTGCTCAATTTGAATTGTGCAATTCTGTTACAGACTTGTGTTTGGTCATTATTTAGTATTTCAATTTCCTAGTTTGTCATTTTCTTCAAGCCTTGTTCAGTTGATACAGTTTTGGGTTTGTGTTCTGGAGTTCATCCCATGTTCATCATTGTTCATAAACTTTAATCCTTTCAATCCATGTGATTTGGGCTAAGTTTCTGTTGAGTGTTAAATATTTTCTTGTTTTGTTGGGAATTTTAGTTCAGTTGGATTCTCAGTTATTGCAACTTCAAAGCTTCATTACAAAATTACATATTTCATTATTAGAAGCATTTTGACTATAAAAAAAAGAAAAAAAAGAGAGAAAGAAACAACAAAAAAGAGTCTGCAGCAAAAGAAGTTTTAAAATAAAAAGTATATCAGCTGTGTTCATTAATTCATTGCACCCCACTTGTTTGATAAAATTCCTAAGTGTCAAGTGTCTTATCTAATCATTGTTTTTTTTCCCATAAATTAAAGTTTGTCTTGCTTATTTGTTGGTAGTGAAATTGTTCTTTACTACTTCTTTTGCATTTGTTGGTGCTAGAATTTTGTTTAAGCTCTGTGATTGTTACCTTTAAAGTACTTATTGATTATAGATTGTTTTGGTTCAAATAAGAACTTTAAGTTAGGGAACAAGTGGTAAAAGGCAAAGAGTGAAACATTAGAGAAAAACCATAAAAGAGAGCACTATACACGAGTGGTACATCTTTGAGTATAAACACGTGAGAAGAGTGGTGAGGCCCCATTACTTCATTTTTTTTTGGTTCTTTACTTGAAATATGGCAGGTATAGGTGGTAATGGTACCCCTCCTCCAAGGGGAGACAATAGATTGCTTATTGATGCGATTACAACCCAAATGCAAAGAATGTTGACATAACATACCGAGGAGTTGTATGGGAGAATTGAACAACTAGAAAATCAAGGAAATGGTGATGATGGTGGAGGTAGAAGGAGGAGATGGAGAAATAATGAGGGTGATGCTAAAGAAGACAAAATTGAAGGAGTAAAGTTGAATATACCCACTTTCCAAGGAAAAAGTTATCCAAAAGCATATTTGGAGTGAGAAATGAAAATTGAGAAACTATTTGCATGCCACAATTACATTGAGGATAAAAAGATGAAGGTGGCAGCCATGGAATTCACTGACTATGCTCTCATCTGGTGGAACCAATTACAAAGGGAGAGGGTGAGATATGAAGAACCCATGGTGGATAGTTGGGAAGAAATGAAGAGGTTGATGAGAAGAAGGTTTGTTCCTTCTGATTATCAAAGAGACTGTTAATGACTCGGCAAGTGCACCGGTCATACAAGTAATAAAGTGATAAAGGAAAGTATCGTTCCCAACGAGGATTGTTTGACCAATTAAACTATAAATTGTATCAATAAGTTGGATAACAAATAAAATGAATAAGACGATTGTTTTGTGTATGGATAAAGCTAAATTAAATCTGAATATAAACATGAACAAGTATCAACAAGTAAATAAGATAATATCGATATATAACGGAATGTAGCTAGGGCAACCCACACTCAACGTTCCTTCCAATGAAACTATATTGGTTACTACATTCAAATACCTAAGTTGTTTAGCAATTGTCTTGTCAAATATTAGCTACTTACCAATCCCTCAGTAACATAACTCTTTAACCCACTAGTAAGGCCTAATTCCTTAGTAACTTTCTTAGGGTTAAGCATTAAATAAACACAAAGATAAGCTACAAGCATGCATCCCTATCCCTAGGTGATGTAAGGCAAGTTACTACACCTAGTTCCAAGATCACAGCCCCAATATTCCTATTGTGAACCCTAGCTATGAGCTCTCACTTAGATTGATCAAGTCTAAAGAAGAGATGAAGATATTAAAGCAAGATGCAGTAAAACAACTTTTGATAAATGAATAATAGCATTCAATACATCCCAATGGAATTTTCATCAAGTGCTTGGCCCTAACTACAATATAAACTCAGCCAAACCTCATGGTGGCTGGTTGAGCTACAAAAAGAGGCATACCCAGCTGAGATGCAAGGAGAAGAAGATGGAGATGCAACACCCTTGAGCCTTCAACTCCCTAAACCCTAGCTAAGGTACCCAAGCTTCTAAAACCCTATTTAGTGTTGGTTCCCTCCAAGAAATCATGCATTCAATGCTGAGGGTAGAAGTATATATAGCTTAGCCTGTGAAATCTCTATTTTGCCCTTAAATGCTGCTTCTGTCGACCTGTGGCACCTTTGGCGTGGGTGTGGCGCTCCAGGCGCCAACTTCCAGAGAATATGGCACCCCAGGCGCTGGCTGGCAATGGCTTTTGGCGCCCTGGGCGCCAGAATGGCGCTCCAGGCGCTGAACTCCAGGATTGATGGCGCCCCAGGCGCTGACTTGGTGCTTCAGGCGCCAGGTTCTAGTGCTTTTGGCGCCTCTGGCGTGAGACTGGCGCTCCAGGCGCCAGCTTCCAGTGTGAATGGTGCTCCAGGCACCGCATGTGGTGCTGATGGCGCCACAACTTCTGCAGACTTGGCTATTTTCTTCTGATTTTTGCTTAGTTTTGGCACTTGTGGTTGCTTTCCTGTCAATTCATCACATTAGCTCAAACCATAACAAAACAGGGCAATTATTCATGCTTTATGCTCAATTCTTGCTCTAAAAAGCTTAGGAAAACCTTATATGCTAGGCGCATATCAACAATTCCCAGATTTAAATATTGCTGTCCTCAGCAATAAACAAAATTCAAGAAGGAAGCATGGATCAATTCTCTAGAATCAACATTGGTAAAACAATCCCTGAGCTTAGAAATGCTACAAATGAATGAACCAAATCAAAACTTCACACAAAGTTTTCAAATCCATCAAACAATGAAGTCTAACTTGAATACCCCTCACAGATGTTCTATTTCACTCAACACTCAAGTGTTTGGGGTATTATGATCTCTCAAGCCACTATAGCTCTAGCGCTACTATAGGCTTGATCCTATTCTCTAGTTCCTAAAGAGAAGAAACATAACACATGCAAAGTTGGTCAAAAGGTCTTAAAAGGGTTGTAACTTGGCCTGGCTCAATGGGAAGGAGTATTTTGGACAGTAGCTAAGAAACATTGAGATTGAAACTTGCTAACTTCAGATACATTCAATTGAAAGCAAAGGTTTTCATTCCATTACTCCTTTTTATCATTTTCTTGCTTTTTCCTTTCTTCTTTTTCTTAACATTGCTTTTTATTTTATTTTTTCGTTCATTTAGTGGCTTCACTTAAAGACTTAACTTTTCAGCCCTTAGCTTCTAATCTGAACCACTCAGCTGTCCAATCTCAATCAAGGTAGAGGAATTAAAGTGGTTAGCATATTGCATCAGGTGATTGAACAAAAAGGTCTCAAGCTCAAGGGGCTAGCAGTGGTAAAAATTTTCTTTCAAGGAAATCTATTTGGCCCTGGCTAAAAAGAACAAAATGCCTTTATCACATCAACTTATGCATGCATCAGAGAGAAATGGATCAAGTTCTAGTGTACTATCACAATGAGGCATCCCTCAAAAGAAATTAACTGTATAGGCACGAACCTCACTGGCTACATTATCAAGCTGGACTTATGATGATATCAAATCAAATAATGCATTCATTTCGAAATGAATTCACCATAAAAGCATTCACACGCTCAGTTCAAGTTTCATACAACATCAATTCATGATTAATATCACCAATGCTTTCCAAAAATCCAATTCACAATTGACTGATCAAGCAAATATAAATCCGGGACGGCATGCCTTTAGCAAAAATGTCTAATATGTACACCTATGGCTAGGTTGGAATTAGACGCAAAATAAATTGTAGTTAACGTATTTGTATAGCTTCACAAAAAAGAATTTTGTTATATCAAAAGTATCTGCCTACGGTTCGCTTTTCAAAAAGATGCATGATTAACAAAAAGACGTGTGTTTCCTTGATTAACGTGCCCCTATTCCCAAATTTAAACCCTTTGCTGTCCCCAACAAATGAGACGCATACAAGAAAACATACATAGATAACACGTTATAAGAGGAAACAACTCATGCATAAATCAAGTCTCAACAGCAGAAATGTCATATATACGGGCACGCACTGACGGTGCCAACAATATGCAAAAAGTGTCTAAAGTAGTAATAATGTAAAGTGCGGAAAAATAAATGACGGAAACATAAAAACTGAAATGAACTAAAGGTAAGGAGTGAGGATGATCATGGGAGCTGATCCTCGTCCATGGTGTCTGTGGCTGCCTGAGGAGAAGGTGGAGCATCTGGGGTTGGTAATGCAAATACCAGAGGTGGTGGCTGAGAAGGTGATGATGTGGGATCCATAGAGAAGTGTTGACAGAGGGCGGTGAGCATCCTGGACTGCTCATAAAGCTGAGCCTGCATCCTCTGTGTAGTGGTTGTCTGCTGATCCAGGAGCTGAGTCTGCTGCTCGAGCTAAAGCTGGATGCTCTGGATAATAGTGGACTGGTGCTGGAGTTGCTGCTGCATCTGTATCTATGAAGTGGAGTCCTCATAGATGGGCTCCCTCTGAGGGGCTGATCCAGATGCAGTAAGGGTAGTCTGGTGAGAGGAGGTGGGGGATCTGGCTGGCCTCTGAGGCTGGCGAGGTGACGCGGCAGCTTGCTGGTGAACATCGGGGACCTCTGGCATGGGCTACTCCAGGCCTTCCCGAGGTCCATGCCTCGGGCTTCGTGCTGCGATCTCTTCCTGAGAGAGGTCTGCTATGCAAGAAGCTGGTCCTGGAGCATACGTCGCACCGAGTCCTGATAAGTCCTCGGGGTCAGCATGTTCCCCAGGGGCACGTCCATGGGCTCGTCCTCCGGGATGTCGAGGCCCGCGTGCATGCAGAGATGAGAGATGAGAGAAGAATGAGCTAGAAGGGATTTGGGGTTGTCGTCTTGTATCATGTGCAAGATACGATCAGATAAAGCATAAGAGATATCAAGGTTGATATCTCTCTGCAGCACATACAGGAGGCAAGCCCGCTCCACATTCACATCCGTCAAGTTAGAAGACGGCAGAATTGTGGAGTTCACGAACAGATGCCAGAAGTCTGACTCTGCGTGTAGCTCATTCCTCTTGAGCTTCTCGGGTACTATATCGGAGCCTGTCTTCATCTTCCAGGCTGAGAAGCGTGCAGTAATGCCTCGACGGAGCTCATCCACAAGAGGAGGCATGTCGTCCCTGTAGGTGGCCTTGCCCGTGCAAGGAAGAGGCTGCATCCTGTTGTAACGGTTCACGAATCCACAACTGCGAGAATCGTCATGAGAGGTCTGGAGGAAGCTCTCAATAAATGCGTGGTCGAAGGGGACGACCACACCTCGCAGCCAGCTGCGCCGCTCCGCAGCCACCGTCGCTCGATCCACGTTGGCGCAGAACTCCTTCGCTATGGAGCTGGAGCTCCCATCAACGAAGCTCACCAGCTTCTGCCACTGGCGGGGCTCAACAACCTCCCGGATGAGGGAGTCGTGTGGGAAGTCCTCCTAGTCAATGATGCGCTCCAAAATGAATTTCTTCGGGAGGTACCACTTGTCAAAGCGGTCCTGATGCTCCCGGGATAAGAAGCGTCCTTCGTTGTAGTCTGAAGAGCGAGGTCTCTTGTTGGAGGTTCCTGTGGTGGTTTTCTGCTTCTTCCCTGTGGCCACCTGTTTTCCCTGCAATTGGAAAGCACAATCCAATATACCAAACAATCACAATATGGCTAAACAAATCTGACCAAGCAGTGGGACAGTGGAAGATTCCCAGATGTAAGCTAACTCATATTGGACAACACCGTATCAATTAAAGCACATGAAAGCATTTAGTTACAATTAATAGTTTTGATGCATAAGTGGTCTAAACTAGAATTCCCAGATTTAGTGTAAGCTGTATCACTGTTGAATTAATCTCAGTAAAACATTCATAGCTTATCCAACAGTGATAGCCATGACACATAGCAACAAACATGAGGCTGTAGACATAACAACAATTAGCATATATTCCATGACCATGATTCCCAAATGATGCAACCAGCATATCTACTGACCAGAATATTTATGCTCAGAAAATTGTCATAACCATGCAAGGTTAGACATGCAATGGCAAGGACTAGAATAGCCACAGTGCCCATGTCAAGTAAACAAATGCAATGTTTAAGCGCAGTAAGAACACTTACACTATATTCAAGGCAAAAACAGATTCAATGATGGAAACATACTGAGGCACCAAGAACAGACTAGAATAAATCAAGTCTGTTTGCCATACACAACAAACTCATGGTATCAACAACTCAACATCATGCATAGACCCTATTTGAATCAATGTTCTCCTTCTAATTATACAATCAAGCCAGTTCAATTGAGTTCAATTCCTGATTTAAGCTTAGTGGTAATAAAGGTGTAAACAACATCTTCAATCATTTCAATCATCTAAGCATTTACAAAGAATCTATGCAACTGGTCAAAAAGGGACCTTCAACAATATTCAGGCTCAGCATACAACAGGATGAATTCAATTAAAAACAATGCACATAGCATAACAACTGATTGCAATGGAATGTCTAAGTTTTTGTACAACAAGGAATTCATTAAGTGTTTGCATTCAATATGATTTGCTATTTGAGACATGCATGTCACAACCAAGCATTGGAGGCAATGTCTGGGTCCTTAAACAGGATTCCCAGATTTAGATTCTCACCATATCTCATATAATCAAAACAAAAGCTTGGTCAGAGGCAATTGGGATAACTGCACAGACCAATGAGGGTTAATGTTCAAGTGTAACTCTAGGGTTGTCATCTAGGCACCTAAATCCCAAGGAATATGATATCAGCCTGGCAGGCACAGTAGATCTATCCAAAGTTCCTTAGAGTAGATACATAAAGAGCAAACCCATCTGAGTTGAACATTAAAAGACCACAATGATGGGTACAATAGCTTTCAGAGTTTCAATCATTCACTCCATCCCAGGGTTCACAAAAGTTTAAGAACACTTGCAGTACAGAGGCATTCACACCATAATAGTTCCTAAATGCAAGTAGACATCATAACCCCAAACTACACTCCATATCAGACCCCAATTCCCCATTTAGATTATACAATGTGATTGTTTAGGGAATTATGTTCAGCTTGGTACAAAGTGCCACATTTGAATGCAATAATAGTCAAGACAGTCACCAAAAATTAATTGATAACAAAATCCATTAGCACCACACCATCAAAAGAACTTCATACGTGCAATAATATACATATAATCACAGCAGTAATCAAACAGGGCTGGGAAAAGAATTCAAATTCCTAGGGCAAACTAGGCCACATGGGCTTGGATTAAAGCATCCCAATACAGGCATTGATAGGAACATACCTTATCACGACCCATGAAAATGAATGATGCTCTACAGGGATGATAACGATTAAGTAACGGTGGATGCCCTTGAAGATAAAAATGGAAAGGAGTTATGGAGGAGAGGGATGAGAGGGCTTGCAGAAGAGGAATGGAGACTAGAGCTTGAGCAAGGTGGGTAGAGTCGCCCAGGTGAGTGAGAGTGAGAGGGAATGAGGGGCACGAGAGAGAGAGCAAGGGTCGTAGAGAGAAGTGAGAAGCAAAGAGTGAAGGGTTGTGAAAAGAGGGAGGGAAAATTTTGAACTTAAAGAAAAATAAAACGGCACCCGACATGTGGCGCTCCTCGCGCCAGCTCCGTGCTCAAGGCGCGATAGTCCAGAATGAATGGCGCTCCAGGCGCCAAAACGACGCTTTGGGCGCCATGCCCTAATTGAGCAGCCCAGTTGGCGCTGAGGGCGCTAGGTCCTGCGCTAGGGGTGCGAACAAGCAGAAACAATGGCGCTCGGGGCACTATGGTGGCGCTCCAGGCGCTAGACCCTTAACAGAGGCACAAAATTGCAGAAATAACTAAAAACATCAACAATTCTTACCAACAAGTAAATATAAAACTTAATCACATGCATTGATGATAAACATTGATGAAATAACAGCGAAAACAAAAGGAACAAGTATTCTAAAGCACATGGAATTTACAACAGTAATTGCAGAAGCTAATAACTACACTATTCTAAAACATGTTTAACAGTTTAGAAAACATCAAATTGAGTTGCCTCTCAATAAGCGCTTGTTTAACGTCATGAGCCTGACGGGTAATCCTCTAAGGATTAGGGGAGCTTAAAGGGATTGCAATGGCATCCCTATCAACAGGACCACCATGATATGGCTTTAGCCGCCATCCATTGACCTTAAAAGTTCTGTGAGTATCAAGAGGAGAGATTTCAATGGTTCCATAAGGAAAAACCTTAACGACCACAAAGGGTCTAGACCATCTAGACTTGAGTTTACCTGGAAACAACCGCAAGCGCGAGTTGTACAATAATACCTGTTGACCTGGGGTAAACTCTTTGGGATGGATGTGCTTGTCGTGCCACTTCTTGGTCTTCTCCTTGTACAGCCTTGCATTTTCATATGCAGCAAGTCGAGATTCATCTAGCTCATTCAGCTGCAACAACTGCTTCTCTGTCACCTTGGAGAGCTCAAAGTTGAGGAACTTGGTGGCCCACATAGCTTTATACTCCAATTCTACCGGAAGATGACATGATTTCCCATACACCAATTGATAAGGTGACATGCCTATTGGTGTTTTGAAAGTTGTCTGGTAGGCCCACAAAGCATCGTCCAACTTCTTGGACCAATCCTTTCTAGAACTCCCAACGGTGTTCTCAAGTATCCGCTTCAATTCTCTGTTAGAGACTTCTACTTGACCGCTGGTCTGTGGGTGATAGGGCGTGGCCACCTTATGGGTTACCCCATACTTAGTAAGCAAGCTCTCAATTTGCTTGTTTCAGAAATGTGTGCCCCCGTCACTGATTACGGCTCTGGGAACCCCAAACCACGTGAAGATGTTCTTTCTCAGGAAATCGGCAACTACTCTGGCATCATTGGTGGGCAAGGCTACCAAAATGTGGGGACATAGTCTACTGCTACCAAAATGTATTGGTTGGAGAAAGACTTGGGAAAGGGTCCCATGAAGTCTATACCCCAAACATTGAATAATTATACCTCCAAGATACTGTTGAGTGGCATTTCATCCTTACGGGAGATGTTACCCGTCCTCTGGCATCTATCACAGTTGTCCACAAACGCCTTAGCATCTTTGAACAAAGTTGGCCAGTAATACCCACTTTGCAGCACCTTGTGTGCAGTCCGGTTACCTCCAAAATGGCCTCCATAGCTTGAGGCATGGCAATGCCATAGAATCTTAGGAACATCAAACTCATCCATGCATCTCCTGATAATGCCATCAGCACACTGAAAGTACAGGAAGGGGTTGTCCCATTGATATTTCCGGGAATCATGCAGAAATTTCTTCTTTTGCTGCCATGTGAATTCATCCGGTATTGCTCCAACAGCTTTATAATTGGCCATATCAGCGAACCAAGGAGCATTGGTGATAGACATCATTTGTTCATCTGGAAATGACTCATTGATCACCAATTCAGGCCCATCTTGCAAATTTTCAGCTTGAATCCTCGACAAATGGTCTGCAACTTTGTTCTCCACTCCAGCCTTATCTCTTATTTCTAAGTCAAAATCTTGGAATAAGAGCATCCAATGCAGCAAGCGTGGCTTGGCATCCTGCTTAGTCAATAAATACTTAAGAGCAGCATGGTCAGTGAAAACAATGACTTTAGACCCAATCAAATAAGGACTAAACTTGTCTAATGCATATACCACAACAAGCATTTCTTTTTCAGTGGTGGCATAGTTAATCTATGCCTCATTTAAAATCTTGATAGCGTAGTATATAACATGTAAAAGTTTATCCTTACGCTGTCCAAGGACAGCCCCTATGGCGTATGCGCTTGCATCGCACATTAGCTCAAATGGTAAGTTCCAATCAGGGGCTGTGAGGACTGGTGCAGTTGTTAGCCTCTCTTTCATCACATTAAAAGCATTTAAACAAACAATATCAAAGTTGAATTCAGAGTCTTTGACCAACAATTGGCTAAGAGGCCTAGCTATCTTAGAAAAGTGTTTGATAAATCGCCTATAAAACCCCGCATGGCCTAGAAAACTACGTACACCATTCACATTAGTGGGTGGAGGCAATTTTTCAATCAACAAAAGTTTAGCCTCATCAACCTCAATCCCCTTGGAGGAGATTTTGTGACCCAAGACAATACCATCACGTATGTTAGGAATTTATACCACGGCAAGCGTACCGTTTTATCGTTGTAAGTTTCAAATTTATAAAAGATCGTCTCCACAGGGACTTGAGCTTACTCAGTTAATCCAACTAAAATTAAACAGTTGAATAGATATGTACAAGTAGGTTGAACGATATTTCATTTGTTGATGTAAGGTAAACTAACTAAACTTAACGGAAATGAAATATATTTTATGAGAAAGCGGGATTGGATTTCATCATTCTTAACGTTCTATATTCAATTAATATTTACCATGCACAAATCACCGCCTATTTTTATTGATGCACACTAGGTTACCTTGAATCGATCCCTCGCATCCAAGTTCTAAGGATATTTTACCGAATATCGATCCCTCGCATATTTAAGTAAATTACCCCAGCGTTAGGAACTATAATCGCGTGCTTTTATGCAATCGAAACATTATGCCCTATTCTTAGCAACGTAACATAACGAGTAATTTCATTCAGTTCAAACCCTAAGATTACTTTCCAGTCTCACTTCGGATTTAAGTTCGTGATACTAGTGATCAAGTAGGATCAAGCATTAAGCGCGGAATGAAACTACCAATAAGAAATAGAACGAATCATGCATGAATATTAAAAGAAGTATAGGGTTGAGAAGATTACATCCAACCTCTAAGAAGCTAGCACAACATGGAGAGAACCTCCTCTCGGAAGAAGTTGCTGAACGTTCCCATCCTCGCTTCTCTCCGGCAGAGCTTCCACGCTAAACTTCACTTCTGTCACTTTCTTAACCTACTTAAACCTAATATTTAAGAGCCTAAACCTAAGAATAAGCTAAGGAACAAGAAAGGGAGGAAGAAACCTCCAAAAAGCATGCCTTCCTCTCCATTTTCGTGGCCTATTTATAGGTTTTTGCCTCCTGCCAGCTTTACTCGCTCAGGCCACCATTTTCTTCATGTTTTGGTCGCCTGGGCCAGCTTAACTTATCTTTTTGGAACTTGTAGCTCGGCCAGGCCACTGATTTTGCCTATGTTCACTCGCCTGGGCGAGTTAAAGTCTAAATGTTGAAGAAAGCTTTGGGCCATGTCGGTTTCTGGGCCTGAAATGCTTGTTGCAGCTCCCATGCTTGCTATGTAACCCTGCTTGCTTGCTTTTGATATCCGGAAGCCTCGGAAATCCATGGAATCTATCAAATACACAACATGATTTGGATTAATCTTCCGAAACACTTTAAACACAAGTATAAGGTGCTAATTAACTAGGTTTAGGGAAATTTATAAGCTAAATGAAAGAAATCAAAAGATAAGTGCCAATATTTTAAACATGAGATTAACTGAAATGTGGCACTTATCAACGTACCATGAAATGACACTTTTCCCAGTTGAGAACGAGGTTGGTCTCCTGACACTTCTTTAGGACTTTAGAGAAATTAATCAAACAAGTATCAAAACAAGATCCAAACACAGAGAAATCATCCATAAACACCTCTAAAAAATTTTCTACCATATCAGAGAAGATAGAAAGCATACACCTTTGGAAAGTGGCAGGCGCATTGCAGAGGCCAAAGGGCATTCTTCTGTATGCAAAGACTCCAAAGGGACAAGCGAAAGCTGTCTTCTCTTGGTCCTCAGGTGCTACTGAAATCTGGTTGTAACCGGAGTATCCATCCAAGGAAGCAATAATACTCATTCCTGGCCAACCTCTCTAGCATTTGATCAATGAATGGAAGTGGGAAGTGGTCTTTCCTTGTGGCATCATTCAACCGACGGTAATCTACGCACGTCCGCCATCCGGTGATAGTCCTTGTGGGAATCAAATCATTGTTATCATTTTGAATTACGGTGACCCCACCTTTCTTGGGCACGGTTTGCACTGGACTAACCCAAGTGGTATCAGAAATTAGATAGATCATGCCCGCATCTAGAAGCTTCACCACTTCTTTTCTGACTACTTCCTTCATCATGGGATTTAGCCTTCTCTGAGGTTGCCTAACTGGCTTCACATCGTCCTCCATTAAGATCTTGTGTGTGCAAAATGAAGGATTGATACATTTCAAGTCAGATATGGACCATCCTATGGCTGACTTGTGATCTTTCAACACCTTTACAAGCTTGGCTTCTTCCTCCTCAGATAGACCTCTATTAATAATGACAGGGTATGTCTTGTCTTCACCTAAGAAAACATATTTCAAGGCTGTTGGTAACTCTTTCAACTCCAGCTTGGGAGCTCCATGGTCAAGGTCAGTTTCCTTCTTTTCTAAAATCTCCACTGTTGCTTCTTTCACTTCCTCAATGACAGCTACTTCTTGAGCCTCCATTAGGTCTTCAAATTCTTGCTCAAAAGACTCATCAGAGTGAATCAAATCATCTAGCACATCAATTCGGAAGCAATCATTCTTGTCCATAGGAGCCTTCATAGCATCAAACACATTGAAGATAATGGATTCATCAAACATCCTCAGCTCCAATTTCCCTTCAGCTACATCAATGATAGCTCTAGCCGTAGCCAAGAATGGCCTACCTAGAAGAACAGGTATTTCTCCCTCTTCCATGTCTAGAACTATAAAATCTGCTGGGAAAA
>PYAF01002456.1:49208-59290 GCA_007407185.1 Glycine tomentella
ATTCATTGGATCATCAGGTGACTTCTTTCCTTAAACTTTGTTGTTGTAACACAGTTATTCAATTTCTGTAAAGATTGGCTATTTGTAAATGGGTTTCTTGCATGATAACTAGAGATAGGGTTTCTCTAGAGGTTGCTGAGTAGTGTTCTCAGTGGGGTTTGGTCTCTAAGGGTCTAATAGTATTTTAGATCTCTGAACTTTATCTAGGGTTGATAAAGAGAGGCTTGTAATATCTTGTAAGAATATTATTTGCAATAGTGGAACTCCATTCTAGTGTTGAGTGGAAGAACTGGATGTAACTTCATATTGTTTGAAGTGAACCAATATAAAAGTGTGACTGATCTTTATTCTCTTCTCATCATCTCCTATTGCTTTGGTGTTTGATTCAATTTACTTGCATAGAAAAGATTTCAATTGTCTATTGATTTTCTTGACAAAAGAATTTGATTGAATATAAGATTGGTTGATTTGAAAACAATTTTAAAGTGATAAAGATCCTGTGAAAAAACTCTAATTTGAAAATTTTAAATTACCAAGGTTTAATCAATCCACCCCCCTCTTGGTTGTTAAGAAGTATTCCTATTATTTTCATTAAACAAGTTGCCGCACTCTAAATTGTCCAAGACACATTATGAGATATGGCACAAACGCCCTTGTAGATATGATACCCTTAAAATTTGGGGTTGTGTTGCCTATGTAAGGATACAAGATCCTAAAAGACCTAAGGTGGGACCTAGAACCACTATTTGTGTATATCTAGGTAGTGCAGAAGATAGTGATGTAAATAGATTTTGGATCTATCTACTAACACAGTGATAGAATCTAGAGATGCAGAATTCTTTGAGTACATGTTTGTTAGCAATCTTGACCTGAAAGTTTTTGGATCTACAGATATGATTTCAGAATCTCCTGTAGAATTTGTAGCTTGACCTTCTGACACTAATCTCACACAACTGGCTATTGAACCAATCCCAGTTAGAAAATCTATAAGAGATAAAGTTTCTAAAAGTTTTGGTGAGGATTTTGTCACTTACCATATAAAGGGTGATCCATTATCCTATCAAGAAGCAATGAGATGTATGAAATCCTTACTGTGGGCAGAAGCCATAGATGATGAAATGAGTTCTTTACTACAGAATCACACTTGGCAGCTAGTCAATTTTCCAAAAGGGGGTAAGGTTATAGGTTGTAAGTGGATATTAAAGAAGAACCTGAATAGTGATGGTTCAATAGCTAGATATAAAGCACGTTTAGTAGCTAAAGGCTTTAAACAACATAGTGGAATAAACTTTTTTGACGTTTATTCACCTATATGTCATCTGTCAACTATAAGAATTCTTCTTACTTTGGCATCTATTGAACACTTTGTAGTGCATCAAATGGATGTAAAGACAACTTTCTTAAATGGAGAGTTAAATGAAGAAATCTGTGGAACAACCTGAAGGGTATGTCATGAAAGGCCTTGAGAAAAAGGTTTGTAAATTGAACAAATCTTTGTGTGGTCTTAAACAAGCACCTAAGATGTGGCATCTTAAGTTTGACAAGGTGGTAAAGAGCTATGGCTTTCAGTCAGTTGTTCAGATAAATGCCTTTACTATTGTTTTATGTCAAATAAGATAGTCATCATATGCTTGTATGTGATGACATGTTAATTCTTGGCTCCGATCATTCTATAGTGAGTTATGTGAAAACCACTTTAGCCAGAGCATTTGACATGAAATATTTTGGTATAGCTAATACCATTCTTGGTATGAAAGTAAGCTTTGAAAGACAAGTTATCTTCCTTAGCCAAACTCATTATATTGAGTAGCTACTTTCTACCTGGGGATACAGTGAGTGTAAACCGAGTGAGACACCATATGATTATAAGAAAGGACTGAGTCCTAATGAAGGGACTAGTGTGGATCAGTTAAAGTACTGAAAACTGATAGGTAGTCTCATGTATGCTATGAGTTGCACTTGACCTGACATAGCCTTTGGAGTTGCCATGTTGAGTCATTTCACTAGTAACCCTAGTAAAGAGCATGGAAGGATATTTTGATGCCTCATGGTGTTCAGAAATTGGAAATAGTAAATCCACCAATGGATATGTATTCACTCCGGGTGGAGCTGCTATTACTTGGAAATCCAAAAGATAGACTTGTATTGCGTTGTCATCAATGGAATCAGAACTTTTTGCTTTAGCCTCAGCTGGTGAAGAGGCAGAGTGGATAAAGAATCCGATTATGGATATTCCTTTGACTAAACTAAAGATTAATTCTTTACGTTTATTTTATGATAATCAAGCAGCAGTCCAAGTCATAAAGAATGCTCCCTTTAATTCAAAGAGAAGGCATGTGAGACTCAGACATGCGTTGTCGAAGGATAACATGGCTGATGCTCTCACAAAAGGATTGCCTAAAGATCGATTATTCAAAATAGTGAGGGAAATGGTGGTTAAAGACTATGTAGACAAGTCTTAATTATCATTTATTTACCTTTAATTGTGTCTTTTGAATTATCGAATATTCCTTTGCTGGCAAAATGATAAGCACAATTTATATGTTTCATCGATGATCGTGGTTGTTAACTATTTTTGAAAATGATGAGTTATCTCATTCCAAACTTGGTGAGATGATTTTAATCCAATTCAAAAGTTCTATCTGGGAAGCTTGTGTCATTCAAAACTTGATGATACAATCCTACCATGTTGGCTTATCCTTTTTGGTTAAATGATCTCATTCCAAATTTGATGCTAGATTATTTGACTTTTTTAAGGAATTAGTAACTGTGACATTCCAAATTGAAACCTAGAAATAGTTGATTATATAAGAAGCTTGTTGGTCTTGTTCTTAATTGAAATTGACATTACAAGACTAGGTTATTGTAAGTGACATGACTATTAGTCTTATTCTGTGAAATGAGACAATCGTTACTCTCTTACAGACAAACTTAGGTTAATGGCTCTTTATAACTAAAGTATTTAGGCCTTGTTCATATTTTATGAAACTGGCTTGATGCTTATGAACATGATATTATGCTGCTTTATGACATTGATATATGTTCTTCTTTGCCTGATGATATGATGCTAAGTTCTTTTAATAGAACTAGACATTTTTAGTTGTTTATTCAAATAATTGAATTCATGATAATATGAAAATTCATATTTGACATTCTACAGGGAATGGTAGAGATGGAGGAGAGCTTAAGAAGTTGGATCCTTAGGAGGACGACCAACTTATGTTGGTCCAAATATATATGTTCCATGCCTCACACCCTCCTTACCACCAACTACAGATTTATGAAACCACAAAAGCCTTTCCACAGAATTTGGTAAAACCACTAATAGATCGAACCAAGCATACCAAATAAATATTTATTGTTATTGTATAACAATTTTTTTTTCCTTATAGATATCATTTTTAGAAATAATCATAACAGTCATATTTAAGTTACGGTGAAATATTAAATATGAACACTTTTTTAAGTATAAATAAATATTATTTGATTTGTTCCCCACATTATAGAAAATTAATCCCTGTATACTAGACTCAATTCTTATTTGAATCTTACTTCAATGTTTGTTACCCTAATAGATTCTTTCCGTTGTAATTGCCCAATTAATATATTGCTATTGAATTCTTCCACAACCCACCAAAAGGATAACTATGAATAATTTCTATATAGTTGGTTGAAAATAAATCTTCTTGAAAACTGTGTAGTCTTCATAATAATTATGGGAATGTGGGTGGAAATGGCCCAAATAGGTAAAATCCCTGCCTACAAAGTCAAAAAATAAAATGATAAAATCTTGTTTTTCTAGTACCATATGAAATATATGTATGACAAAAGAAAATGAAATATATGTAATATCTATTAGACAATTTTTAAAACCACTTGGTCTTATTTTTGTTTTATAATTTATTTTCATTATCATGGTGTTTCAATTAATTTTCTTTTAATAACTGCAGCATGGTAAATAATTTCTAAACATGCATTAAAATTTTCATTTGACACTTATGCGTGTTAAGGGTGCATTACATGTATGAGGGAGCATTACATAAAATCAGTTTTTCACAAATCACTTGCTCTTTTTTATTTGATGTCAATTCATAGGTTAGTGATCATGTCTAATGATTAAAGAATTAAAATAAAAATATTTATTAATTTTTTATTTTTGAATTCTTTAATTAATCATTGTAGAATTATGGTTATTGATAAGTTCCATATTTTAGTTAAATTTATGTTTCAAATGATAGCACTTATCTTTTGATTTCATTTAACTTTGCTTATAAACTTGCCTAAACCTAGTTTAAATATACTTAGTACTTAAAATAAATGTTGTTTCGGAAGATTAAACCAATCATGTTTTGTATTTTGATAGATTCCGTGGATTTTCAAAGCTTCCGAATAAGCAAAGCAAGCAAGGAGGACTTACATAACAAGTATGGGAGGTGTAACAAGCAATCCAGGCCCAGAATCCATCAAGGCCCAAAGCTTTCTTCAGAGTTAAGACTTTAACTCGCTCAGGCAACCACACCATGTTTATCTGGCTCACCTAAGCGAGCTATAAGTACCAAGAAGATATGTTCAGCTCGTCCAGGCGACCAAAACATGAAGAAAATGGTGGCCTGGGCGAGCGAAGTTGGCAAGAGGAAGATTCCTATAAATAGGCCACGAAATTGGAGAGGAAAGCATGATTTTTTGATTCCTTTTCTTGCTTAGGCTTGTTCCTTAGCTTAGGAAGGTTAAATAGTAGTATTAGGTAGGTTAAGAAAGTGAGAGAAGTGAGGATTAGTGTGGAGACTTTGCCGGAGAGAAGAGGTGATGGGGCCCTTCATCAATTCTTCTCTTACGGAGGTTCTCTCCACTATGAGTAGCTAGCTTCTCTGAGGATTGGATGTAATCTTCTTAACCCTATGCATATCTTTTAATATTTATTTATGCATGAATCATTTCTATTCCTTGTTGGTAATTTCATTCTATGCTTAATGCTTGATTCTACTTGATCACTAGTTTCATGAATTTAAATCCTAAGTGAGACTAGAAAGTAATGTTAGGGTTTGAACTGAATGAATTTACTCATTACGTTAGTTGCTAGGAATAGGGTATACCGTTTTGATTGCATAAAGCACGCGATTGTAATTCTTAATGCTGGGGTATTTACTTCATATGCGAGGGATCGATATTCGGTAGATATCCATAGAACTTGAATGCGAGGAATCGATTCAGGGTAAATAGTGTGCATCAATAAGGACAGACAATGATTTATGCATGGTAATATTAATTGGATAAGGTTAAGAATGATAAAATTTAATCCCACTTTCTCATAAGTATATTTCATTTTCATTAAGTTCAGTAATTTTATGTTACTTTCTAAACAAATGAAATTCCTCTCAACCTACTTGTTCATAACTATTGAACTGTTTGATTCTATTTGGATTAGCTGAGTAAGCTCAAGTCCCTATGGTGACAATCTTATAAATTTTGTATCTTACAATGACAAATCGGTGCGCTTGCCGAAAAGTCCTAACAAGTTTCTGGCGCCATTGCCGGGGACTTGAGTCGCTCGCTCAGTTCTTTCAAATTTAATTTCTCAATTGAATAGGATTTTTTTTCCTTGTTTTTGTTATTTTCAATTTTGTATAAATTTTCTGGTGTTTTATCTTATTTTCCCTAACCTCGGTACGTACAAATTATTGCAAGTTTGTTCTTTTTCCTTTTTGAGGTAAATTTCTTGCAGCTACATCGATAATTAATTTAGAAATTACCAAGACCATAAAGGAAAAGAAACACAACAATCAAAAAGTTACCGAGTGAATCTTGTTCTCCTTCACTAGTAAAGCCACCTCTAAATATGGCTGATAAAGGGGGAGAAGAATATATAGACCACCAAGGAGGACTCTGGGTGACTATGCGTATCAACAAGGACCAAAGCATTACAACAACATAGTCATTCCTCCTTTTAGTAAAAAAGTTGTGGAATTGAAGCCCGCATTGCTCAGTCTTATTGGATCACATCCTTTTGCCGGACTAGATCATAAAGATCCATACACTCATTTGTCCACCTTCATGGAGCTGTGCAGTACCATGGGAACCTCTGATTCAGATGCTGAAGCTATCTATCTCAGAGCTTTTCTGTTCTCCTTGACAGGTAAGGCAAAGGTATGGCTTCAATCCCAACCTAACAAAAGTCTTAGCACTTGGGAAGAAGTGGAGGAGAAATTTATTGCCAGATTCTTTCCTCCATCTAGATTCATTAATGCAAAGTCAGCAATTGCTACTTTTTCCCAAGGTTTTAATGAACCTCTCTGTGAAACATGGGAGAGATTCAAAACATTACTGCGTAGGTGTCCAAACCATAACTTTGATGATATTGCAGTTACATATTTTCTAAAGTGGTTTGAGACCTCAAACAAAGATGATTCTTGATGCCTTAGCTGGAGGTACGATGATGTCAAAGAGCCCGGAGGAAGCAATTGTAATCATTGACTCCATAGCAGTCACTGATTACCAATCTCACCATGATATATCTCCGATGCAAAGAAAAGGTATAATGGAGTTGGATACTCAGAATGCAATTCTAGCTCAGAATAAGCTCTCTTAAGAGTGCTTTTATAACTTGTTTTATTGTACTAATAACTATTGCTTTATATACAATTAATGTTCATTATGAGTGAACCTTAGTTTTCTGTTTGTGATTCAATACAATGATTCTTTCGGACAGTTTGGATTAATCGTTGTATTGAATTTTGAATTGTTTGTTTGGACAGTTTGGGAAGAGTCATTTTGTAAATAGATTCATACGTATAGGTTAACTTTCTTTTCTTAAATTTGATGAAATTTCGCTATAATGCATTTCACTTTGTTCTTCGGGTGCATACTTGATTGTGGTGGAATTCATGTCACTACTTTCATGTCGTGTACTAGGAGATCAATGCAAAAAGCTGCTGAAATTTTCTCAAATTTAAGAAAAGAGACTTAACCTTTACATATGAATCTACTATAAAAAGATGTCTTCCTGAATAGGATAGGGTCACACCTTTAATGAAAAAAGTGAGGTTTCATGCATGGAACAACTTTGTATCACTGAGTTATTAATTAGATGGATTGAAGTTGGAAGAATGCAAGTCGCATGAGCCGTACGTATAAGAAAGGCATTGAACAGTTCTTGGAATTTGCCTCTGAAAGAAGTCGACCGAATGAGGATGGAAAATATTTATTTATGTCTTTGTATAAATTGTTTGAATGGGAGACAACAAGCTAGACAATATACGAGAACATATTGTGTGTGATGGGATTAAGAAGAATTATACGACATGGATATGACATGGTGAAATGACAGAGACATGCCCCTATGTATGATACATTGGAAAGTGACTCGAAGAACCCTTTGTATTCGGGGTGCAAGAAGTCTTTGACACTGTTGTCAGCGACGTTAAGTCTGGTTAATGTCAATGCCATATATGGTGGAGTGACAAAAGCTTCACTTCACTGCTATAGGCAGTGCAGGATATGCTTCCAAAGGAAAACATGTTATCAAAGTGAAGGATGATGACGAGTGTAACAATGATGAAAGCACAAAGAAAGGCTCCCCAGCGAAGGTGTTGTGGTATCTTTTGATCATTCCAAGGATTAAGCGTCTGTTTGCTAATGGAGATGACGCAAAAGACCTTACATGGCATGCAGATGGGAGAAATTGTGATGCAATGCTCCGCCATCCGGCTGATTCCTCCCAGTGGAAGAAGATTAATCGTTTGTATCTAGATTTTGGTGAAGAGACAAGAAATCTTACGCTTGGACTTGCTAGTGATGGAATGAATGTTAGATACAGGGGGAGCTTGAAGAGGATCAAGATGTTGAGGCTCTTAGTCTTGGATAAGTTTTAGCTTTTACATGCCATTCAATTGATGGCATATGTAATCTTTAGATGTCCAAGAGATTCCATCTTATGATTCATTGCATTGCATAACCATCATTCATTGGTTTGCATTCATGGTTTTACAAAAGGCATATGTTTTGTGAAAAATATTTTATAGTATTGATGATTGCATTGAAAAGCCAAAGTGTTCAAAGCTTATATTTTTGAAAAACATATTTTCTCTGTGTTAATCGATTACCAGTTAATGGTAATCTATTACCTAAGCTTTGATGAACACTTTAATCGATTATAGCTATATGGTAATCGATTACAACTATATGGTAATCGATTACACTTCACAAAGACACATAAATGTCTTCTTGTGATGATTACGATTTGTGATAATCGATTACTTGGCGCGTTTTTGGAAAACAAAACTTTCTGTGTTAATCGATTGCGTTACTTTGTTCATATATCTTTTCCAAAAAGTTCAAGAACACTTTAATCAATTGAATTTGTTATTAATCGATTACATTAATGATTTTAAAAGATGGATGGATTGTTGGCTCTACATCATGAACAGCTGAAGTTAATTCCTCCTTAGAGGAAATTACAATAAGGCTAGAGAACATATATGCTAGGATGGCTTTTAAAGATTTTGATAATCTCTAGTTTAGTGGATGTAATTTCCTGCTTATGCCTGTGTTGTTTGCTTTCTATTATCCAGCAACTATCTTAAAATTTCTATCCTATGTTTCTACAAATTTTCTATTGGCATCAATGAATAAAGTTCTGTCTTATGTTGTTTATCTCTTTCTTGCTTATGGCGTTATCACTGTACATTTTTTTACTTTGATAAGCCAAAAGGGGGAGAAAATGAACAAATGAACATAAATATATGAATGATGTTGTGCAATTAATGGAAGAGGAGTAGGGGAGAAAATAAAAGAGGAGAGAAAAATGATTAAACCTTTACTCTATTTTAAGCATTGCTTGCCCCTTATAGAAATTACTTAACATAGGGGCAACAATTTCAATACTAATAAATGTAAATTGTTTATGCAAAGTATACTTGACATTTGTTCTTGGCAAGAGGCTGATCTTATTTCAGATATCAAGTATAAGCTCCTAGAAATCATCTCCTAAAAGAATACCAAAGGTTCAACATGTTCAATTGAAGTTTGGCATAATCAAAGCCAAAAAGGGGGAGATTATTAGATACTGGGGAGCTTGAAGAGGATCAATATGCTGAGGCTCTTACTCTTGGATAAGTTTTAGCTTTTACATGCAATTCAATTGAAGGAATCTATAATCTTTAAATGTCCAAGAGATTCCATCTTATGATCCATTGCATTGCATAAACATCATTCATTGGCTTGCATTCATGGTTTTACAAAAGGCATATGTTTTGTGAAAAATATTTTAAAGTATTCATGTGTGCATTGAAAAGCCAAAGTGTTCAAAGTTTATGTTTTGGAAAAACATATTTTCTCTGTGTTAATCTATGACCAGCTAATGGTAATTTGTTACTTAAGCTTTGATGAACACTTTTATCAATTATAGTTATATGGTAATCGATTACACTTCACAAAGACACATAAATGTCCTCCTATGATAATCGATTATAGCTATATGGTAATCGATTACACTTCACAAAGACAAAAAAATGTCTTCCTGTGATAATCGATTAATTGGCACGTTTTTGGAAAACAAAACTTTCTATGTTAATCGATTACATTAAGATTTAATCGATTACTTTATTCATATATCTTTTCCAGAAATTTCAATGACACTTTAATCGATTGAATTTGTTATTAATCGATTACATTAGTGGTTTTAATTGATTACATTGACGATTTAATCGATTGCAATCAGTTACAACAGTTTATCATAAATAGCTATTGGGTCTTTTGAAAAATATAGATCATTACTCTAGGAAATTGTGATAAGTTTTCAAAAGCCTTCTAAAGTGAGAAATGATATTCTGAGCTTTTAAGTTCTTGTCCCACAAATTCTAAATCTTCATATTGCATTGAAAGATTTTGTAACACCCTCATTTTTAAGAAATATTTGTTAGATTTTCTCATTAAATTATTTATTTTACAAAGAATTAGTTTTAAGGAAAAATGACAAAAACGCCCCTAGATATTTGGGAAATGACCAAAATACCCCTTACTCTCAAAATGGCTATTATAATTTTAGCATTCAGAAGAAACCTGAGGAAAGGATAAGAGACCCTTAA
>PYAF01002456.1:82645-92884 GCA_007407185.1 Glycine tomentella
TAAGTAGCATGAAACAAAGTAAATTTTCTCCTCCTTCTTTGTTGTCCAGGTGAATAAGTTAGAAGAAGAGAGAAACTTCATGAACATGCCAAGTAAGAGGACACTTGGAAGAAAGGTGTCATGCCTTGAAGGACATGTGTACAAGATGGCATGAAGAAAAGAAAAATCTTCTCCTATTTATTGGATGGTCACGTGAAAGATGGAGAACCATGGAGAAACTTCATGATTTGCCAAGTGGAGGGACACTTGGAAGAAAGAAGGAAGAAGCTTTAAGACCATGACAAGTGGTGGGACACTTGTAAAGGTCATGACAAGTGTAGGCACACTTGTAATGGAAGCATCATGACTTAGGAGACTTTTGTAAATATTCTATTATTTTTCAAACTCTATATAAAGGGGGGGAGAGGCCTTAAGTAGAAGTCATTCTCAAAACTTCATCCTACTACACCTTCACGTGAATCTCTCTCCTATCTTTTTCATTTCATTTTCATCCTTTCCTTTCCAAAGCATAAAGAGACGCCACTTTCCCTTGAAGATCACGTGTAGAAGCTAGTACCATTAGGAAAAGATAGACAAGCTTCATATGAGGTTATAAGGTATGTACATGGAAGCTTTATGATAAAGATAGTTTAAATGTTGTTTGTATTGAATAAGTATTTGAAGTTCATGTGTTGTGAGTGTTTCTATGAATCTCTATGAAGTTCATGTGTTGCTGAGTGTTACTATGAATCTCTGTACATAAATGATATGTTGAATTTCTAAGTAAAAGTATGTGAGACAGTGATTGAAGACTGATGTTGAAAATAAATATGAGTTGATAAAATGAAAAGAGTTATGCATTAAGTGAATCAGTTTCATGTGTCTCATGTGCATAAGAGTTGCCTCAGAGAGGAGGTGTGTATAAGAGTTGCCTCAAAGAGGAGGTGTGTCAGATAGCTGCAGGAACTGAGTCTGTGCGTTCAGACAAAAGGTGTTTGAGCTGGGGGGTGACTCTTACGGTGGGGAATCACACCACCCATGATGATCACATGAAGTGTGGGTGAGAACCTGTGCAACACCAGGAGACCCTGACTAGTAGGATAAGTTCTGTGCCACAAGGATGAGGCTATCTTGACAATTGGTACCAAATATTAAAAGAGTTTAAGAGAATCATGCATCATGATAAGGGTCTAAGAGAATCATGCATCTTTGAGGATGTTATTATGAACATCTGCATATTGAATATATTTTGTTGCTTAAATTATGTTTATCATAAACTTACCCTGTACTTTGTGTATGTGGTTGACACCTGCTATGACCTCGATTTTATTCGGGCGAGCAGATGAACAACAAAGAGAGACTATTAGCTGTCTACAAGAAGAGAATTTTGTTTGAAGATGTAATATTTTGAAGAGGTTATGTTTTGAAGATGTATTTCTTTTTTACGGAGTGTTTTAGTTGTTTATACTATGTAGTAGAATTGATACCAGTCTGTATTTTATTGTACATCAGACTTATAAATATCAATCAGTGAGGAAAAATCTTCTGTACTCTTATTATATATTACTTCAGAATTATAAATATTACTCAGTAATGGAAATTTGTGGTTTGGTATTTTTAAGCAAATCAAAAAAATATCATTTAAAAATCAATAAAAACAAATTGTAAGTTGAGGTATTACAAAAAGCACAAGTGGAACATGCCATTTATTGGGAAGTTCACTGATCTCATGACATTTCAAGAAACAATCTTGTGTTGCTCTATCAACTGTTGAGGCTGCTGAGTACATTTCTGCTGGAAGTTGTTGTGCTCAAAGCTTGTAGTTGAAGCAACAATTACAAGATTTTGGTATAGAATTAAAAGAGATACTTTTCCTATGTGACAACACAAGTGCTATCAACATCTCAAAGAATCCAATAATGCACTCAAGGACCTAGCACATTGAGATCAGGCATCATTTCCTCAGAGACCACATCCAAAAGGGTAATTGCTCAATTGAGTTTGTTGATACAAATAATCAATTGGTTGATATTTTCACTAAACCCTTGGATAGAGATAGATTTTATACTATTAGAAACATGCAAGGTATCCTTGATGAGTCTAATATATGATAGCATGCTTATAATATGCCTTACTACATGATTTACCACTTAAAATTGGCTATGCATCATACGATGGAAATTGGAAATCTTGATGAAATACACTGTTCAATCAACAAAATTGTCTGAATTAATTGATTACCATGCGAAATAATCGATTTTTTGAGGTTTAGAGACAATTTTGAAGCAAAACTTTGCTAGAGTAATCGATTACTCTCACGAATTAACTGATTACTTGATGTTTTAATGGAATCCAAAAACAAAAATTCTCTGGAGTAATCGATTACACAACATTTTAATCGATTACCTGCTACTTAAAAGCTATTTCTAAATCAAAATCTCTCTGGAGTAATCGATTACACTATGTTTTAATCGATTACTTTATATTTGAGAGCTAAATATGTTTTCAAATCTCTCTGGAGTAATCAATTACACAACGAATTAATCGATTACGCTCTGTTTCAGAGACTGACTTTGTGTTGAAATAATCGATTACGAGGCTAATGTAATCGATTATCTATGGTGTTTCTGCAAAAGCTACAATTTTTTTTGAAAATCTAAACTGACAATCTTATCTCTAATTTCAAGTTTCAAATTGGTTCTGAGCATTAAACCTTCTTGAAACTCGAAGTAGTTGTTACAAAGGTTTGAAATTCAAATTTAACCTTCAATAATTCTATAAATACATATTATCAAAGGTGAATCACTCACACCTGAAATTCATTCTCTCAAGCAAAACAGATTAATCTTTTTGTGGTGTCTCTTCTTCTCTGTCACTAACCTACCCTCTGTCATTTCTTTTTTCTTCAACTCAAACACCATGCCCAATCCATCTGCACCCAAAAGAACCAAAACCAGCAAGAGGAAGGCTAGAGAATCCTCAAATGCTGCTTTGAACAAGCTTATTACCTAGTTCACAAATGATGTTGAAAGTCAAACTTACATGCAGTTTAATGCCACTAAACTGGTCTTGCCCCCAAAAAAATCTTGACCTGAACTGGTTTGTTAATGAGGGATTCCAATTCCCTGCTATGCTGGAAGCTCAAGGACTGAAGAAGTTTCTTGAGTTGAATGGTACCTTCTACCCTAAGTTGGTCAAAGTGTTCTACACTTGTGCCAAAGCTAGCATGGATGGTACTCTCCGTTCCCAAGTAAATGGAGTTGCCATAGAGATTAATGCAGAAGTTTGGAATGTTGTTGTTGGGATCTCCTATGAAGGAGTCAGAAAATTTGATGAAGAGACAGGAGGATGCAACAAGATAGACACCTACAGAGGAATGTTGTAGGATCCTCAAATCAAACTGAAAACCAGATTAGAGACTGGAAGCATGACTAGTTAAGATAAATTCTTCACTACATAATCACCTACATTCTCACACCTAGGTCCACCAACCATGCTCAAGTAACAAATGATGACCTTCAATGGTGTATGGAATGAAGACAGTAACACAGCTCAACTGGATTCTCATGATTGAGGAGACAATGCTAAAATCCAAAAGGTTAATCAGTTATCAATTCCCCAATGTTGTTTAAGTCTCTAGATTTATTTGACTATTTTGGGGTTGATGTGTCCAATGCAATTGTGGACAGCACCACAAACAGCCTCATCATTGTCAAGCACCACGACAAGTTAGGCTTGGTAAAGACCCCTAATGGGTGGTTAATGGCTGGAGAACAAGCTCCACAAGAAGGTGTTGATGAAGGTTAAGCAGCTGAAGAGGAAGAGGATGTTGAAGCTGGTCCTGCTCAACAGCAATGGACACCTTTTGAATCCCTAATGATTTAAAAGATGGATGTTATACTGACTCTGCATCATAAGCATAGAGCTTAAACAAATTCCTCCATGGAAGAAATTACCTCTAGGCTAGAAACCATATAGACTAGGATGGCTCTCAAAGATTTTGACAATCCCTAGTTTAGTTGATGTAATTTCTTGCTTGTGGCTGTGGTGTTTCTGCTTTCTTATTTTCGGTTGTTATTTTATATTTTCTTATACTGTACCTTATGATTAATGAATAAAACTCTATTTTTTGTGTATATCTTCCTTGCTTATCTTGTTTTCACTGGTACATTTTGTCATTAATAAGTCAAAAGGAGAAAAATGAACATATATAGAAAGGTGCAATTAAAAAATTACATGATATTAAATCTGAATTGTTCATTGCTCTTATCTGAACTTAATATAAAATTATCTAAGATAGGGGAAGTAATATAATGAATGTATACAATTTATGCAAAGTATACTTGATATTTGTTATTGGCAAAAGGCTGAATTGATTTCAGATTTCAAGTATAAAGTTCCTAGCAATCATCCCTTAAAAAGAACATGAAGGTTAAATGTGTTCAATTGAAGTTTGGCATCATCAAAGCCAAAAAAGTGGGAGAATGTTAGATACAGAAGGAGCTTGAAGAAGATCAAGATGATGGGGCCATTTGTCTTAGACATATTTTAGCTTTTTACATGCCATTCAATTGAAGGCATATGTAATTTGTTAGTTGTTAAGAGCTTAACCCTATGATTCCTTACATTTCATAAACATCATTCATTGGTATGCATGCATGGTTTTTATAAAGCACATGATTTGTGAAAAAGCTTAAGGTTTTCATGTTTGCACAAGATGTCAAGTACTAATGGTTAAGTTTTGGAAAAAAAACCACTTTTTACATTGACTTAATCGATTACTAGAATATGGTAATCTGTTACTTAAGACATGAAGAACTAATTAATCGATTACAAGGTAATGGTAATCGATTACACAGTACAAAACACAAAATAAGTCTTCCTGAGTTAATCGATTACCATCTAATCGTAATAGATTACATTAGCACCTTTTTTAAGCTAGACTGTCTGTAGCGGTTTAATCGATTACTTTGCTCATGTATCTTTTCCAGAAAGAACAAAGAACACTTTAATCGATTAAATATGATATTAATCGATTACTTAAGTGAAAATAATCGATTACATGGACATTTAATCGATTACATTCAGTTGAAACAATTTTCTATAAAAAGTTTGATGACTACCAATACATGAATGCTTGGATTGGATCGTTTCCGGATTGCAAACTTCAAGACTCCATGAAATTGTGGTTTGAAACTTAAATTGAAAAATGGAGTCGGAGGAGGATTTGCCACAAAGGAAAGCTTCCTTGATAAGAATCGATTTGGTTTCAAATAAGAACCAACAAGAGACCAAGCCCTCAATTCAAGCAAATGCTTAATTTCATTAACCAATGTTAACCAAAAATAGCAAAGTCTCAGTACTTATACAGCTAAGCCTCTAATGATCACCTAAAAAATGTAAGTTTAGGCGTATTTTGGGGTAATATTAAAGCCCATTACAAAAATAATCAAAATTACAAAAGTCCTCACAGAGGTGGCGCGCTAAGCCTAAAAGCTCTCGATCACGAATTGGGCTGAGCGAGCCCAAGGCGCGCTGAGCGAGCAGAGGTGCGCTAAACGAGTTCACCCATAATCTTCAAGGTGCTCCAATTCAGCTCCTTGTGTCTTCCTTCATTCTTGCCCTTGTTAACTAGTCCAGCCATTATTCTCTTGGATATCTCTTCTTGAAGAAGCTTGGCTTTGGACCTTGTCATTAGACCCTTCATTTCATGGAGTGCTCTAGAACTTCATGATCCTTGAATAGTCCTCTATCAAAGTTATTGGATCTTTTCATTTGCACAACATATTAGAATTCAAAATTTTCACTGTTTTCAAAAGCCTTCTGAAATAGAGAAAACATACACTGAGTAACAAAGCTCTTGTCTCATAATTCAAAGATCTTCATGCATCATTGATTGAATTCTTTTTGGACAAGATTTCAAAGGAGTTTCTTGGAGGGCTTGGTCTGAAACTTTCTTTCTTTCAACCTGATTCTAGATTGGTAAACACATGCATTTTCATTCTTTGGATCATAAGGTTGTATCTCTCCTCTAAATCTAGTTGTAATTCATTTTTACATTTACAACTTGTTAGTCGCTATTACAAAAGGGTTCTTTAAGCTTGTCTAGAGTAGGGTTCTCTAGAGGAAAGAGTAGAGAAGGATTTCTCTATGTCTTGATCATTAGAGGTCTAAAGGGTGTTTAGATTTTAGTTCTTTATCTAGGGTTGATAAAGGATGATCATTTGTAAGCTTCTAAAGAATAGATTTTTGTTAATAGTGGAACTCTAGCCAAGGTTGAAAACAATATGAATACACTCAAATACCAAGAGGGGGGTGAATTGGTATAATGTTGACCTTTTAAAATTCTTTATGAAATCAGAGTTTAGGATCTTAATCACTTTTAAAACCAATAAGACTTTAATTCAATCAAACCACTCAGTCCAAGATTCGAATAACAAAAAACAACATTTGTTGAGTAATGAAGAAATCACAATAGTTGAGAGATCAAGATAGCAAGAAGAGATAGAACAATAGAATGTAACACAAGCACATATACTGGTTCACTTCTCAAGAGAAGCTACATCCAGTTCTTCTAATCAAACTAGATTAGAGTTCCACAAATTCAAATGTATTCTTTATAAGCAATGACAAGTGATAGTCTCTATCAACCCTAGACAAAGAATCAGAATTCTATCACCCTATTAGAAATCAAATCACAAAGATCCTAAGAACCCTACTCGGATCTTTACCCCTAAAGAACACTACTCTAGTAAGCTTGAAAGAAACTCTTTGAACCTAACCTTACAAAAGTATTTTGAAACTCAAAACAATCTACAAGAAAGTTTAAGACAGACACAACCTGTGATCCTCGATGGATGAATGAATGCACGAATAATTTTACCAATCAACATCAGGTTGCATGAATATCAAAGCTCATAATAAACTCTCTTGAAAAACTTTTCTTAACTCATCTTCAACTATGAAGCAAAATGATCTTTTAATCTCAAGCAAGAAATTTATTACTCAGAAAACTATTTCTTGGACAATGAGAACTTTTGCTTGTGTTGGGTATTTTGTAAATCTCTAATTGACTGAAGTATGATCATTAATGAAATCACAGACCCAAGCAGCTTTAAATAGAAAACAGTTTTAACAGACAACAATCGATTATTACGCAAGTGTAATCGATTATTTTAACATATGTAATCGATTATTTAACTAAGTAATCGATTAAAATGTTCTAGAGACAATCTGGGAATCTTTAACGAACAAAGTAATCGACTAAACCATTCAGTCTTGTATATGCAATAGGCCTTGGTAATCGATTACAGATTATGATAATCGATTAAGGTAGTCATGTATAATTTCCATAATAAGCCTATATAATCGATTGCAGATTGTGGTAATCGATTAAGATAGTCATGCAAGTTTTAGAAATACATCTATGTAATCGATTACGATCAGCTTGTAATCGATTAAAGTGTTTGTCATGGCTTTTCCAGAATCAAACAGAAGCTGGTGATCGATTATATCCTTGTGTAATCGATTAAAGCAGACAAAACCATGGAATATGCACAGATAAACTCTTAAGTTCTTTTTCTAGAAACATTTTATGCATGAATATGTTTATGCTTTATACAATGCAAGGATCACAAGATAAGCCTTCTTAAACCATTCTACAAATTACAAATGCCTTCAATGGAATGACATGTAAAAAGCTAAAAACTTCAAGTGAGATGGGTTTTATCCTAGATCTTCTTCTTCAGCTCCTCCTATATCCAACAAAGTTTTGGTTAGAAGAAATTGGATGTAGTTTCTCTTGTTGAGGAGTGAACCAGTATAGTTCTTGATGTTCTTTTAATCTCTTCTTGTTGTCATTGATTGCTAGTCTTTTGGAAAATCTTTTCAAGATCAACAGATAAACATTTTCTGCTATTACTTTATGTGAAGGGTGAGTCTTGATTGACTGAAAGTTTATTTTAAAAGGGTGCCCTTGTGATACGATCCTAAATCAGCTTTATGAACACACAATTAACCAAGAGGGGGTGAATTTTTTAAAATAGGTTCTTTAAAATTTCTTTGAAACAAGTTGCGGATTTAGAGTCGTATCACAAGGACACCCTTTAAAAAAACTTTCACTCAATCAAGACTCACCCGTCACAGAAAGCAATAGCAGAAAATGTTTATCTATTGATCTTGAAAATATTATCCAAAAGGTTAGCAATCAATGACAACAAGAAGATATTAAAAGAACACAAAAAACTATATTGGTTCACTCCTCAACAAGAGAAGCTACATCCAGTTTCTTCTAACCAAACTTGGCTAGAGTTCCACCATTAACAAAAATTTGTTCTTTACAAGCTTACAAAAGATCACCAATTATCAATCCTAGATAAAGAACTGAAATCTAAACACCCTTTAAACTTCTAATGATCAAGAATAAGGGTGGAAATGGGTCAGACCGTCTACCAGGGACCTTTGGCCTGGCCTGGCTTGGCTTGTTTATTATAAAGATCAAGCTAAGACTTTTTGAAAAGCCTGTTTAAATAAAAAGGCTCAAGCTTTAAAAAAGCATGTCAAGCCTATCAGGCTGACCTATTTAATGTATTTAATATATATATATATATATATATTTAAAAATAATATATTTATTTTTCTAAAAATATTTTTTCTTATTATGAAGGTGGATGATCAATCACTTCAAAAAATCACCTTGAAAATCTCATAAAATGATTATTACTTATTTGGAAATATAAGTAAGATGTTAAAATATTTTTTGTTTAAAAATTATTCCTTTAACTTTCTTAAATTGATTTAAAGTGTTTTATAAAATTAAATTTTCTATTAAAAATAGGCTTTTTAATAGGCTTGTAGGCCTATTCAGCCTTTTAAATTGGCTAGGTTAAGCTTAAAAAAAGCTTATAACAGGTAAATAGGTCAGGCCAAGCTTTATATTTTTAAATCAGGTCAAGGTCAGGCCTAACCAAGTCTGGCCTTTTTCCACCCCTAATTAAGACATAGAGAAACCCTTCTTTACTCTTCCCCCCAGAGAACCCTTCTCTTGACAGGCTTAAAGAACCCTTTTGTAATTGCAACTAACAAGTTGAAATGTAAAAATGAATTATAACCAGAGTTTAGAGGAGAGATATAACCTTATGATCCAAAGAATGAAAATGCACATGTTTACCAATCTGGAATCAGGTTGAAATAAAGCAAGTTTCAAACCAAGCTATCTAAGAAACTCCTTTGAAATCTTGTCCCAAAAGAATTATATCAATGATGCATGAAGATCTTGAATTATGGGACAAGAGCTTTGAGACTCAGTGTATTTTCTCTAAATTCTGAAAGCTTTTGAGAGCAATGAAATTTTTTGAAGTATTATGTTTTTTTTTAATTTCAACTGAATGTAATTGTTTAAATCGCTATGTAATCAATTATTTTCACTTAAGTAATCGAGTAATATCATATTTAATCGATTAAAGTGTTCTTTGTTCTTTCTGGAAAAATTACATGAGCAAAGTAATCCATTAAACTGTTATGTAATCAATTACCACATACAGTCTAGCTTCAAAAACGTGCTAATCTAATTGATTACGAGTGCTCTCTTTTATGGCTCTTTCTCTAATGTTTCACTCTTTGCCTTTTACCACTCGTTCGCTAACTTAAAGTTCTTACTTGAACCAAAACAATCTATAATCAAGAAGTACTTTAAAGGTAACGATCACAGAGCTTAAACAAAATTCTAGCACCAACAAATGCAAAGAAGTAGTAAAGAACAATTTCACTATACCAACAAACAAGCAAGACAAACTTTAATTTTAGGGAAAAAACAGTGATTAGATAAGACACTTGACACTTAGGAATTTTATCAAACAAGTGGGGTGCAGTGAACACAGCTGAAGTTTTTTTTTTTTTAAATTTCTTTTGCTGCAGACTTTTTTTTCTCTTTTTTTTTTATAGTCAAAATGCTTCTAATAATGAAATGTGTAATTTTGTAATGAAGCTTTCAAGTTGCAGCAACTGAGAATGCAACTGAACCAAAATTCCCAACGAAATAAGCAAATATTTAACACTCAACCGAAACTTAGCCCAAATCACATGGATTGAAAGGATTAAAGTTTATGAACAATGATGAACATGAGATGAACTCAAGAACACAAATGCAGAACTGTATCAACTGAACAAGACTTGAAGAAAATGACAAACTAGGAAATTGAAATACTAAATAATGACCAAACACAAGTCTGTAACAGAATTGCACAATTCAAATTGAGCAAA
>PYAF01002456.1:104912-145157 GCA_007407185.1 Glycine tomentella
CCATTTGAAAAAGTTTAAAACCCATTATGCATGCATAAGCAAGTAGTAGCCTAATAGCTTCTAACCTTGCAACTGGAGCATAAGTTTCCTCATAGTCAATGCCTTCCTCTTGGTTGTAACCTTTTGCAACCAATCTAGCTTTGTTTCTGACTATAATTCCACTTTCATCCAGCTTGTTTCTAAAAACCCATTTTGTACCAATAGGCTTAATGGATAGAGGTCTAGGAACAAGTTCCCAAACTTCATTTCTTCTAAATTGATTTAACTCTTCATGCATGGCATGCATCCAATGTTCATCTTGCAAAGCATGATTGATATCTTTTGGTTCAATTTGAGAAACAAAAGCCATGTCACAACATAGGTTTCTAAGTGAGGATATAGTAGAGACTCTCTTTGATACTTCACCAATGATGTTATCTAGTGAAAGATCTCTTGTGGTTCTCCACTCTTTAGGCATTTGTCTTGGTGTTTGATGAACCTTCTCTTCTCCGCCTCGATCCGCCATGTTATTATTTACTGTTGGTTTTTCGGGTGAAGAAAGATCAATAGATGATGTTCCCTCGGAATGCTTTAATTCTTGTTTCTTTTTCTTTCAATTTTTCCTTTCTGTTTTCGAGATTTCTAGATCAAACAAGGGTTTATCTAAAGAAGACTTTCCTCGCATAAAGAGAAGGGATGAAGCCAAAAGATTCTGAGGTTAACAAAATAACAAGAGAAAATATATATAACAAAACAAGAACAAAAATATTCTACTAAACTGAAATTTAAAACAACTAATGTAAACGAATCAAATCCCCGGCAACGGCGCCAGAAACTTGTTAGGATTTTACCACGGCAAGCGTACCGTTCTATCGCTGTAAGTTTCAAATTTATAAAAGTTCGTCTCCACAGGGATTTGAGTTTACGTTAGTTGATTTAAATTGTTTAACTGTTTAGTAGTTATATACAGATGATAAAAAGCGATGATTCATTTGTTGTTTTGTGTAAAATAAAGATAACAGAAAACAAATAAACGATTACGGGAAATAAATAAACGGATATAAGTCAAGTAAGTGTAGGATTGGATTTCGTCTTGCTTATCCCTTTTTAATTGATTTTACCTACGCATGTTCTATTCTTATTGCCGCCCACGTCTAAGTAACCCTAATTCGATTCCTCGCAATTACGGTCCTAAGGATATTTTACTAAATATCGATTCCTCGCATATTTAATTAAATACCCTAGCATTAAGATCCTAATCACGTGTTTAATGCCATCGAAACATTAAGCCCTATTCCTAGCAACGTAACGTAACGAGTGATTAAATTCAGTTCAAACCCTAAATTTACTTTCCAGTCGCCTTTAGGGTTGATTTCATGAAACTAACGGTTAATTAGAATCAAGCGTTAAGCATAGAATAAAATCACTAACAAGGAATAGAACAATGCATAAATAATTAAAAGATCATAGGGATAAGAAGAGTACGTCCAATCCTTAGGGAAGTTTAAGCAAACATGGGCAGAACCTCCTCGAGAGAATCACCGACTAAGCTTGTCATCGATCCTCTTTTCAGCAGAATCTCCTTACACAATTCACTCTTTCTCACTTCCCTAAGTCCTACACTCACTTAGGAACTAAGAACAAGCTTAAGAATGAATAAGCAGGTGGAATAGGAGAGAAAAGCAATGGAATGAATGCCTATGCCTTCAATTTTCGTCCCTATTTATAGATTTTGGGGTCCTGGCTGCTTTGGTCGCCCAGGCCACCAATTCTTTCACAAAATGGGCGCCTGGGGGAGCTAAAAGGGATTCTTGGAACTTGTTGCTCGCCCAGGAGAGCAAAATAGGCATAGGATGGTCGCCTGGGCGAGCTTAAAGCTTAGCCATGAAGAAACTTTTGGGCCTTGGTGCTTTTGGGCCTGATTTGCTTATAAGACTTCATCTTTTGTTTAGTTCACTCCCAAGTCTTGGTTTTCGCAAAATTAAAACATTAGATTGGACGAAATCTTTTCAAAATATAAAAGCATAGTATAACCATCAATTATCTAGGTTTCTAGGGTTAACTTGTGAATAAATCAATTAAAATAACGGATAAGTGCCATATTTGAATCCTATTTTTACTAAAATGTGGCACTTATCAACTACTTTCCAGTCTCACTTAGGATTTAAGTTCATAATACTAATGATCAAGTAGAATCAAGCATTAAGCGTAGAATGAAATTACCAATAAGAAATAGAATGATTCATGCATAAATATTAAAAGAGATATAGGGTTAAGAAGATTACATCCAACCCTAGAGAAGCTAGCTACTCATAGTGGAGAGAACCTCCTCACGGAAAGAATTGCTGAAGGGCCCATCACCACTTTTCTCCGGTAGAGTCTC
Source organism: Glycine tomentella (assembly GCA_007407185.1). Taxonomy (NCBI): domain Eukaryota; kingdom Viridiplantae; phylum Streptophyta; class Magnoliopsida; order Fabales; family Fabaceae; genus Glycine; species Glycine tomentella. Next base: position 107,275 of record PYAF01002456.1, read on the forward strand.
CACACTGATCCTCATTTCTCTCACTTTCCTAACCTACCTACTTACTAATATTTAACTTTCCTAAGCTAAAGAATAAGCAAAGGCAAGAAAAAAAAACAAAATGCATGCCTTCCTCTCCATTTTCGTGGCCTATTTATAGGTTTTTGCCTCCTGCCAGCTTCACTCGCCCAGGCCACCATTTTCTTCATGTTTTGGTCGCCTGGGCCAGCTTAACATATCTTTTTGGAACTTGTAGCTCGCCCGGGTGAGCAAAATACACTATGGTTGGTCGCCTGGGCGATTTAAAGTCTTAATGTTGAAGAAAGCTTTGGACCATGTCGGTTTCTGGGCCTGAAATGGTTTGTTGCACCTCCCATACTTGCTATATAAGCCTTCTTTGCTTGCTTTGATATCCGGAAGCCTCAGAAATCCACGGAATCTATCAAAATACACAACATGATTTGGATTAATCTTCCAAAACACTTTAAACACAAGTATAAGGTGCTAATTTACTAGGTTTAGGGAAATTTATAAGCAAAGTTAATGAAATCAAAAGATAAGTGCCAGCATTTAAAACATGATTTTAACTAAAATACGACGCTTATCAATCACTTGCCAAAAGTCTAACATTAACCATGAGTACTTGGCATCTTATGCAAACATGAAAACCTTAAGTTTTTTCACAAATCATTTGCCCTTATAAAAACCATGTATGAATGTCAATGAATGATGTTTATGCAATGCAAGGGATCATAGGATGAAGCTCTTAAACAACTAACAAATTACATATGTCTTCAATTGAATGACATGTAAAAAGCTAAAATACTTCTAAGACAAATAGCCTCATCATCTTGATCTTCTTCAAGCTCCCCCTGTATCTAACACTAACTGCTTCTTTAAATATATAGGACATCCAGATTTAATATTGCCTTGCTTACCACATTCAAAAGCAGTTGCAGTTGGTGTTGTTGTCACTCATATTCTTATTACCTTCATCTTCACTTGAGTCTTCTTCTTTTTCCACATTTGAGGATTCAACTTTCAAGGCAATACTCTTTTGTTTCTTGTCTACATCTCCTGCATGTGTTAATTGAGACATTTCTAATTCATACTCAAGTAGCTTACCAAATAGTGCAGCCATGGACATCTTTGATAGATCTTTAGACTCCTTGATTGTTGTAACCTTTGGCTGCCATGGTCTTATTAGGCATATCAAGATCTTGATGTTTAATTCTTCAGCATCAAATGTCTTTCCAATATCAAGAAGATAATTTACAATGTGAGTGAATCTTGTTTGGAGTTCAGATATGTTTTCAATTGTGTTCATCTTGAACATCTCATACTCATGAATCAAGGTGTGCTTCCTTGATCTTCTAACTCTATCTGTACCTTCATGAGTGATTTCTAACATTTTCCACATCTCCTTAGCACTCTTACATCTAACAGTCCTAAAAAATTCATCAGATGATAATGCAGAGGTTATCATATTCTTTGCTTTAAAATCGTATTGAACTACTCTCTTTTCCGCATCTATCATCTCATCTCATTCTTTGGGAATCATTTCATTATTAACAGTTTTGATTGGAATCAAAAGACCTTTCTCTATTGCATTCCATGCACCACCCCATTTGATTGGATGAATATGTGCATTCTGTTTTTCCAAAACTAAAATTCTCTCCTTCAAACATCGGAGGACGATTGAGGGAAGCACCCTCTTTGAAGGTAATTTGTGTGGTATTCGTTTTCTTTAAAAAAAGATAGTGATCTTGAATAACACTCAAGAACCTGCTCTGATAGCAATTGAAAACAGTATGAACACACACAATAACCAAGAGGGAGTGAGTTGGTTAAAACTTCATCTTTTAAAAATCTTTAAACAATTAGAGTAATCAAGATCGTATCACAATTGAACCAAGAATGTTCCAACCAATCAAATCACTCAGTTCAAGAAAACAATCACAAAACTTTCACTTGTTGAATAAGAAAGATAGCACCAAAGAATCACAGTTAAGACAGCAATAAAAGATTAAAGGAAGTAGTCAACACAATGGTTTATACTGGTTCACTTCTCACCTTGAGAAGTTACATTCAGTTCTTCCAACCACAATGGTTAGAGTTCCACTAATAACAAAAATATTCTTACAAGCTTTTTACACAATCACTCTTAATCAAACCTAGATTAAGAATGAGACTTCTAACACCTTAGAATCTCTGTGATCCAAGACATGGAGATCACCCACCTCTACTCGTATCCCCTAGGAACACCTATCCTAGTAAAGCTCTAAGAAATCCTATGTTATTAATACAAAAAAAGGTACTCAAAAGAATACACAGCAGAGTGTAAAGAAAGAAACCACCTTTGATCCAGTAAATGAAGTATGCAGATGATTTACCAGACTTGGATTGAATGATGGAAGAAGTTGTTTCGGAACCTTCTTTACAAAACTTCTTTTGAAAGCTTGCCCAAGAAGAAACCCTCCTTTAAAATCTTTGAATCTTGAGGATTTTGGGACTTCAGAGTTAAGCACTAGAAACCTTTTCTTGCACAGAAAGCTTATGAATGAATTTTGTAATTTCGTTCTTTTTTTTTTTTCAAAACACCCAACAGTTATTTATAGAAATTAGTTTGTAATTGTCAGTAATTGATTCAAACGCTAATGTAATCGATTTAATTTTACTTATGTAATCAATTATTAACACATTCAATCGATTAAAGTGTTCTTGAGCTTTCTGGAAAAGATATATGAACAAAGTAATCGATTAAATCGTCACGCAATCGATTATCCCAGACAGTCTTGTTTCCAAAAATATGCCAAGTAATGGATTACCACAAATCATTATCGATTAGCACATGAAGATTTTTCTATGACTTTGTGAAGTGTAATTGATTATCATTTTATTGTAATCAATTAAAGTGTTCTTGAAAGCTTAAGTAATAGATTACCAACCACAAGTTGGTAATCAATTAAAGCAGAGAAAAAATATTTTTCCAAAACCTTAAACTTTGAACACTTTGGCTTTTATGCAATCATGTAAACCATTTGTTTCATAAAAGCTTTTTCAATAAGACTTATACTTTTATGAAAACATGAATGCAAAAACTTATGAATGATGTTTATGTAATGCAATGGATACTTAGACATCTGAAGATTAAATATGTCTTCCATTGAATGGCTGCAAAAGCTAAAACACATCCATGCCTAAGAGCCTCAGCATCTTGATCTTTTCAAGCTCCCCTTGTATCTAACACTGCAATTATCAAATGACAAAATAACTTGTCCTACTGCTAGTGCAGAGACAAACTCCTCATTTTCAATTCTCAAAACTCTTTGTCCTTGACCGATAGGTAAGCTATGTTTGAACCACTAGTCGGTTCACACGTGGACAATTCTTCTTCCAATGCCCCTTTTGACCACACTTGAAGCACTTGCCAGTTGGCTGCTTCTTTGCAATTTGTTTGGTAACTGGAATATCTGACTTCTTGTTGTTGTTGTTGTTGTTGTTGTTACCTCCCTTGGGTTTCCCCTTAGGTTTAACAGAACCTTCAGCAAAAAATGCACTTCCTTGCTTGACCAGAGACCGTCCAGCACTCTCAAGCTCGTGCATTAGCTGAGTAAGATCCAATTTCAGTTTGTTCATATTATAATTCATCCTAAATTGGTTGAAGTAATCAGGTAGTGACTGCATGAGGAGGTCAACCTTTATCTCTTGGTCATCCGATCGTTTAAAGTTTGCTATCATTGTTAAACAATGATCTCGCACACTTCCACCAGTTATCACGATTTTGGTGACCAAACCCAGCACATTCTACCTAGATGAACTGCTAGGAGTAGCAAACATGCCATCAAGACTCTGGAGCATTTATGCTCCATTCTCAAGCATGTTTACTTGCTCCTGCAAGTGACTAATGAGAATGTAGCAGTGAACTGCAATATTCGCCTTCTCCCAATCAGAAAATTTCTTCTTTGTTTCCTCATAAGCATTTTCTTCAAGTTGTGTTGGCTTAGGGGTAGTCAAGACAAAGTTAAGTTTATCATATTGCAAAACAAATCCAAATTAGTTTTTCATTATTTGTAGTTTGTACCATCCATAGGCTTTTGAATCAAGATAATAGCTAAAGGATTGAAAGATGACATTTTCTGGAAAAATTAAAGCACGCAATTTACAATCATACAAAAACATACTAGATACAAGTAAATTCCTTAACTACTTTTGTTCATTGTTACAATTATTTAGTTATCCTCACAAAGCTTATGTTGGATAAGTTACTTGTAAAAATTTGAAATTGTTATTTGGGTCTTCGATGCCATTACCAGAACCTATTTGGGAGGGTTAATAATTTTACCAAAATTTGAATATAATTAACCATCATTTTATTTCAAAAAATATTCTTAGTATCCAAGCATAGTCGACGTTTGGTTGTACAGTACTTTACTAAAAAAATTGAACTTGTTGAGATCCAATCAAATAAAATTCAGTCATCCTTATCCGATGGGGCTTCACATGACCATTTTATTAATGGACTCACAATGGAGTCCATAGGTTTAAAAATTAATATTTTAATTTAAAACCTTCACCCATTCAATATTTTTGTTACAAGGAATTTTTAAAAAAAAAAAATAATCCAATCATTAATCTAGAATTTGAAATTCATAATGATCATTAATTTAAATTCAAAATCAATTTTTAAGTTAATTAATTCAATCATTATTCTAGAATTTGAAATTCATAATGATCTTTAATTTTGAATTCAAAATCAATTTTTAAAATAATTAATCCAATCATTAATCTAAAATTTGACATTCATAATAATCATTAATTTGAATTTAAAATCAATTTTTAAAATAAATAATCTAGAATTTTAAATTCATAATGATCATTAATTTGAATTTAAAAACAATTTTTAAAATAATTAATCCAATCATTAATCTAGAATTTGAAATTCGTAATGATTATTAATTTGAATTCAAAATTAATTTTTAAAATAATTTCCTAAATTATCTCATTATTGTCATAATGATCATTAATCTAGTCGCTGGAACATAATAATCATTAATAAAATAATTTAAATTCAAAATTAATCAAAATTATCATTTACATAACAGAATTAATGCATGACCAAGTAATCACCAATATTGTGATATGACACAAATATTTTATATATGATATATTATCATAAAAACCATGTTACCACATAATTATCTATTCATAAAAATGATAATTATAAAACTTTAATCCATAATTTCCTAAAAAATTAAAAGATAAAAAAATAGCTTCTTCTCTCTTTGTTGTTTTTCGAGCCAATACATCATGGACCTCCGATCACCTAGCCCACCATATGGATAGAACCGCCATGTAGAGAGGAGCAAGTAACCGTTTGAACCACCGGAAAAGGACGTCGGACGCATTTATACCGGAGCATGAGTACGCGACCACTTATGGTGGCACGTGCAGCACATCTGGCAAAGGCTCCAGTTCTGGTTCTCATCGTTGTTTTGTCCTCTTTCACGCTATGGTCGGATTTTTCATAAAAGCTTCGGATAGTCACAAACAGACTCAAACAGTGACGAATATACATCTTTTGGATACAAAAATTGAATATTTCTTTTTTACAACAATAAAATTGCTAAACAAAAGAAAAAATCAAGGAGGAAACCTGATCATAAGGGACTAGCCTCCTTGTTACATATCCAAATGAAATACATTCAAATGTTCTACCATGGATTAAAGTACACATTTTATAAAATCCATTTTATAGAAAAAAATTATAATAAAAAAATATAGCATATATGTAATCCAACATAAACATAGAACCCTATGTCATATCACATAAAAGACTAGATCAACAGCAAACGTACAGCCTAGGCTTTGATACCAATTGAAGAATTCCATAAAATCTGCAGAAGCATATTAGACCTAGTACGTTTGAATGTTATAAGATCATCATTGTCTTTCTAATCAAAATGAGATAATTACCTCTTGAGACGTGAATGCAATATCCTCCTTTGTCTTTGGTGAATCCTCTTTTAGCCTCATCAATCGGTTACGGATGACAAAGTTTCTGTGCTATTCTCGAATAAGAGAGAGGGAAAGTGTGGACACTTTTCTATTTCAGAGAAATAATGACAACTATTGTATTTGTCTAGAGCAAATAGGATTATTATATAGGAGACTAAGAAACATAAACCTAGGTCTCTTGGACCTTTGTCACATACACTTAAGTCAAATAGCTTTTGTATAAAGAGCAATTCCAACAAGATGATATGTCAAATGATGATGTGTCAAACTAACATACACGTTGATAGTTAATAGGCCCTATTAACAACAAAAAACCAAACCAAACCAAAAAATTTAAAATGTCAAAAAGAAAAATAAATTAAAAAACTTATCGAAAAACAATAATAAAATTCATGTGTGTGTGGGTGGGTGGGTGTGATGCCTATATACTTCTTCCTTTCACATTTTCTATTTACTTGTTTAATTTTCATATTGTTTATTGTATAATTCTATCCAAATTTCTTATCTACATAATTTTGTTTCAGTTATCATTTTTCGATGTTTCTGGTGCCTAAATTGTATTTCAAAACGTCCTCTTTTACCTCGTTTTGGAATCATTCCAATCCAAGTTCTATAGGTTGTGAAACGTATAAAAATTAACAATACGTTTTTAGCTCAATTGGTATATGAATTCTAACCAAGAATTGATCAGAAATTGAAGCAAGACTAAGGGATTTACATCATTTTATTTGGGCCTGGTTTGGCCTACTTGTAATGTTTATCTTCGGACCCCAATATAATAAGAATAACAATACATGAGGCATAGAAATCCTGTATTTTCTTTTTCATTTCCAGTTTTTTAGTTTTCTTTCTTCCAAGGAGGATCAACCAACCTACTCATACAAAAGATTGGTGAGGTCTTTCATTTAAATCCAAGTTATACATACAAGCAAAAATCTGTACAATTTTACAATTAAACAGCAGCAAATCTATTATGACCCCATCCTGTAGTAAAAATTTGTGGTGTGATAATTAGTAATGGAATTGATCTAACCATCAATCAATCAAGAAAATATGCTGCCGCATCATCTACTGATTCTGCAGCCATAGCTGCTTCGGCTATTCTAAATAACATTGTGGCCTTGTAGGTGGTCAAATCTGCATTCTGAGCAAGACATTGAGCCCTTTTGCGTTTATTTATGGCTAATTCCATGGACATGTTTGCATTGGCCTTGGCCTCTTCAATCTTGAGCATTGCATTTTCTTCCACGGCATCTTGTTCAGCTGCAAATGCTGAAAAAAATGAATACAAGATCAGTCAAACATTTATATTGGGGTATACACAAGAACACACCAGCAATTTAAAGGCCTATTCAAATAAAGTCCAACGTAACTTTTAACAAAAGATGAGTGCAAAAACCCATCATGCAACCATCAACATCCCAACCAAAATTAACAACAGCAATCTTATAACAGACCCATTTTTACATTCATACACAAACACCATAGTGCATTCAAAGGGAGAGATTCATAGCTTAGTTATTCTAAACATCCACAGTAGCTGCACTCTTGCAGACTTAACTGCAAAGTTATGATATGCCAAATCAAAAAGCTTCATAAAATTAATCTAATGACTAAGGGTAAAGTTCTAAATCATTTGATTCAAAAAATCAGCAACTTAACAAAATCATCGGACAAACAGGTCAGATAAAAAAGTATGTCTCACAGACCAGAAGGGGTAAAGGAAAAACCGCTACATGAAAATTCAACACTCTGATGAAAGGTAAATAAGGTATTCAAATTCACAACATTTAATGGAAGAAACCCACATTCTGTTTTGTTGAAGACAGACAGATCATAAAAATTACCTTTCAACACACTTGGTTGATTGCCTCTACTAAACTGACTAGGTTGTCTCTTAAATGACCTCCTTTTTCGCAGCAAGGGCTTAGGGATAAGTGAAGCTCTCTTTGATTGATGACCCTGACACAATCAACTGAACTAAGTCAACCAGATGACACACAAATCAACTGAACTAAGTCAACCAGATGACTACACTACTGAAGTTTACAACAATGCCACAACCTCAACATAAAATATTATAACCAAATAAAAGTACCCACAAACATACAACAGTATCAATATAAACATTAGGAAAAACCCAAGCTTTTAACCACAGATCCCAAGTCATCTGCATTTTCTGACTACAAACAATCAACTAAGCAAGCTAATAGACAGTAACTATAGATATACAAATATACCATTCCATTTAACCAGCAATATAGATTTAACATATGCCATAGAACTGGAAATCTAGAATTAAAATACTCTGGAGACACAATAGAGTATTCAAAATCATGATTGAAAATTTACCTGGAAAACCCTAAGCAGGAAACACCGTTTTAGCTTTCGCTTTCTCGTCCAATAGTTATATACAGCTTCTAGCACTTCCTTGCTACCAAGGTCCTGACAACCATTGGCTGCAGATTTTTCATCAAATGAATAATCTGGATTATAATAATAAACCTTCTCCAAAGCATCAATAATTAACTCAAAATTATCCTTTGACACATGTTCTTGAAACTCATTTAACTTTTCCAGCCATTCCTCGTCTTCAGAATCCATGTCATAATTTGCATTTGCCCTTGTCATTGCTCTAGTTAACTCATCACCAAAGCCAGATATGTATGTATCTGGTCTGAGATAGGGAAAACAGTTACTTTCTGCATAGGAAGAGACCTCGCGCACACCGGGAACTGGGATAACTTTGGCAGCAGTAGCAGGGATATTACGATCAGAACACTTCTTATAAAGGTCTTTAAAGACATTCCAGTCTTGGCGATTGGTAAACTCCAGCTTCCACCCATTGTCCAATGAATACACTACTGCATGGGTAAATCGATTTGTTGAGAAGGGCCGCATCACTTTTTCTGCTCTGAATGTGCATCTTGTTAATCCATCTTTCTTTACAGTGAAAAGCCATTCTTTTGGAGAAGAACTCTCTAAAGTAACAATTGCTCCCTCTACCCTGCAGCATTGGTCTATCTCTGATACCAACAAGTTTGCAGAACAGAAAGATGAACCTAGTCGTTCTTTTGAATCCACTATGGCAGAACTAGCTTCTTTCAGGCTCCCAATGGTGCTACAATTAGCCATACTCCTCAGTTTCCTGCTAGAGGTCACAACAGACAACTGGCTATTGCTTTTTCTACCACATGTTAAATCAGAAGCTACTGCTCCATTTCTGCGTAAACTCACCATTGAAGGACTACGTGCTTTCCTTTTCCTAAGAGAACTTCTCCTCTTCTGAATGCCTCTAGAATTCAACATGTTTTTATATTGTCCATTCCGACCAGCTGCCCTCGTGGTAACCTTGACTGAAGAATGTAAAGATAACATATCATTGATTTCAATAACATCAGATGTAACAGTTAAAATCTCAGAAGGTTCCCTCTTAAAGGTATCACTTGAAATCTGCTGTTCATTCTGGTATTCCAGTAAATCATCATCTGACTCGATATCCTCATCACTAGGCACATTTATTGGATTATGTACAAGAAAAAATGACCTAAACATAGATTTTAAGAACATCGCAGACAGCAGATACTCAAAACAAGGAGGAACAGCAGAAAAGTCCACAGAAAACGATGGCACAGTCCCTGTGACCCCAAAGAACTGGCATATTCCAATGTTTACAGGGGGAGGACCCTGAAAGATGATAAAAGAACAGAAGCATCTTTAGATTGTTGAGCAAAATAAAAACCAGAAACCAGCAAGTACACAGTGACTTGTTTCTTGCCCCCCTCAGAAACAGTCCATCCCAATCACCTACGAACAGGGCAATACTGCACCTGCCATTATCATTAACAGGCAAGATTATAAATTATAATTATCAAACCAGTGAAAAAAAAGTTTAGTACTTTACTACCTAGTAAACCTTCATCAACATCAACAGCACCTCTAACCAAATTTAATTGGGATCGATGGTAGATGAACCCAATGATAAATACAAAATTGTTGAAAAAAAGGGAGAAATAAGACAAAAAACATAATAAGATAAAAGAAAAGGGTGAAGAAGGAGGGAAAAATAAAAAGGAAAAGAACTCAAAAGGGACCAATCTGGAACATATAGATAATAACAGGTCTAACCCTCCACCAAGCTTATAGTTTCTCCATTCCGTCCTAAAACACACGTTCTGTCAATCTATATCTCACTCCATTAAGTCTTATTTAATTACCTTTTCTCAGGTAAGTTTCGGTCTACCTCTACCTCTCTTTATGACAAGTTCTTGGTAACAAACTCTTGATCTTACAGGAACATCCAGGGACCGTCTCATTACGTACCTAAACCACCTCAATCTATTCTCCTTCATCTCTTGACTCACCCGTACTATTGCTATCTTTCGTCAAATATTTTCATTTCTTATCCATCTACGTATAACCACGCATCTACCTTAACATCTTCATTTCTGCTAATTATCTTTATATTATTTAGGTATATGAAGACCCAATCTAAGGAAACATAGCAATACTGGAACACCAAATATGAAGTATATATACAGTTTAGAATCAACTAAAGCAGAGTAAGAAAGCAGAAACTGCAAATAACAATTAATTGGTGCAGAGAAGATAAAGGATCAAATCAATGAACTGCAAAGATGCCCAAAAAGCTCAAATCAATGAATTGCAACCAGGATAAAGAAACACGGATTTAACAGAGTCCAACAAAAATTTCACGAAGATAAAGGATCAAGCACAAAATCCAATGATTTTATCAACAAAGTCAAAATGGTAATTTGGATGGGACAGAAATTCAGTGAACATCACGGCAAGTCATTTATCAAAACCAATAGATCGAAAACAAATTCATAACTAAACAGTGGCCAACTTACGAAACACCCCCAAACTTCTCTAAAATTCTACCAACACCCCCCAAAACCTAATTTAATGTTTTTAATCACTTTTTTTACACCATTTACACCCCAAAACCCATGAATCTAGTCTCATCCATAACATAAACTCAAAATAATTACCTTTACAAACTGCATCCCCTGCGACGCAAAAGCCCCATGAATCGCCTCCGACATAAAGAACCCCGACAGCTTCCTCGGCGAAACCCTAACCCTAGTAACATACCTCGCCACCGAAGCCAACAACCTCAAAAACCTTCCACTTTTCCCTGCACAGCGACTCACAGCAACCGAAATCACGCAGCGCAAAACCTCCACGTTCCTTCTATAACCCTCCTTTTTCAGCAAACCCTTCCTCCTCCTTTGATACACAAGGCCCTTGCCGAACCTCCTGTCAACCACAGCAGCAGCAGCAGCAGCAGCCTCCTCGCAGCGCTTCCCCTTACGCGGCGTCGCCGCGGCGTCGATTTTCGCGGCTTTCGACGGCGGCGCCATCGGCCACTGGTCCCCGTCGTGGGATCGCTTGGTCTTGACCTCGCCGGAGTCCGGCCAGAGGCGCCGCCCGGACCGTAAAACGCGGGCCGTCTCGGCCCCCTTCATCCCGAACACCCTCGTCGTGCGCCGCATCCCCGCCGTCGGCATTGCCGTACGGTAAACCACTTAAAATAACCGAACCAAACCAAACCAGACCCAATCGTTTTTTTTTCTTTCTTGTGGGTGGCTAATGAAAGAAAAACACCACGGTGTGGAGAGAATCGAATTTATCGAACATCGATCGTGTCCGATTTTTACAAATTAAAAACCCATAAACAAAAAAAATAAAAAATAAAAAAGAAGAAGGAAGGAAGAGGGGGAAAGGGGGAAGGGGTTTCTGAAAAATTTAAACCTTGAACGGAACAAAAGCGAGAAATTTCGGAAGTGAATCGTTGGGGAGAACGAACGAGATCTGTGATATTTGGAGAGAGAAGAGAAAAGAGCGCGCGCTGAGAAGAGAGAGAAAGAGAAAGAAATAGAGAGAGAGTGAAGGGAGTGGGTGTCACTGTTTCGGCTAGGGTTTATGATTCAAACCGCTGACGGGAAGAAGGGAAAGAGGGAGAGAGAGAGAGTTTTGCCGAGTGATGGGAGCCGTTGGATTGGTGTGATGGAGGGTTGCGATTTGCTGGGCTCGTAGAATGATGCGGCTCCCTCCAAAGAGCGTTTTTTCTTGTTGCTCAAGAAGACTAGAAAGAGAGAGAGTGAGAGAGGGTGGATATTTTGAAGACACCTAAGGAGTTGTCAGTGATGTGAAAAGACAGTTTTAAGAATAGGAGGCAACTAGGGCTCGACACTCGAGTGCTATCAAAGTTTGTGGCTTAAAATAGAATTCATTCAAATATTTTAATTGAAATGATTAATATTAATATTGACATTAACTAATATCATAAATTAATATTATAAATTAAATAAATAATTGATTATGAATCAATATATATTAATAAATAAAATAAGTAATTGAATATCAAATATGAATATGTATATTAATATAATTAAAAATTATTAGTTTTATAATAATTATTTTAAAAATTATTAAGATAATTTTTAATTAACTAATGATATAAAAAGGAATAAAAAGTCCATTAATTAATAATAATCTCTAATGTTGATTGTTTAACGAGTTATTTAGTTTTAAATAATGTATATTGTCCTAGAAGTGTTTCAAGTCATTTAGTGGCTAGTGGAAATTATTTTCATGTTTATTGTCATTTTCTTAGGTAGTGGACACGCAATTATCAATGCATTTGGTAATTGCAGGTTCCCAAAGTTTTTCTATTATGAGAACTTTTCCTTTGTTCTTAGATTAAGAATTCGATACTGTTGGTTCTACTGGTAGGTCGCGATTAAGGTCAAGTTCTTTTCTTTTTATACTTGTTTTTCAAAATGATCCTAAGTGTTCTCTTATCAAGGTGGGGGAAAGGAGGAGTCGTCGCGGAGGGAAGGGGTGTCGTCGTTGTGGGTGTGCCGTCGAAGAAGGGATGTTGTCGTAGAGGTGTATCGACAAGGAAGATGTCGTCACTGGTTGAGAGAAGGGACAAGGAGGTGTTAGGATTAGGAGATGGGAGGTAAAAAATTCATTAAGAATATTATTGTATTTTTACTAAATAATGAGAGATGCATAAGACACGGAGAGAAGTGAGAGAAATGCAAGATTCAAGTCCATGCTAAAAAACATCTACTACATGTCCTTTATAGAGACAAGGCCCAAAGTTTAGAGCCTTCGCTCTCCTCATTATAGGTAATTGGTTCCTTCACCTCCATAATTGCTTCCTATACCTCTTTAAACATCCAAAACACCTAATCCAAAACGTATAATTACATTCTGGATTAGTTGCTTATGAAGGTGCAGAAAGAGTTTCCCTCATTATAATAGTAGGTTGTTACCTCTTGATCACCTTGTCTCCTTCAAAAAAATGCCTCTATATATAGTTAACTCAACACAAGTAATCTCCTGACATAATAAATTACTGGAAATTACAAATTTACAAATTATCCTTATCGTTAGCCACCAAAAACAATACGTATTACACCACATTCACTCATTCAGGTATTCAGTTCAAACAAGAAGGAATAATCCTCCTGATTATAGTAAGTTTCTCTAACATGAAGGGTTTGCTCACTGTTGGTTCCATGAAGTGGATCAAGCACACAACTACCATGTAATTTTCTAATCATGATATCTTTTATTTTTTATTGTTGTAGGCTGATAGTTTTACCTCTCCATTCAAGTTTCCTAGTTTACCCTTTAACTCCTTCAGACGGAGCTCTGCTGCTGGCTACACTTCAGCCAACAATGGAAGCAGCTTTGAAATTCATGATGCAGCCCTAGGACTCTTGATACTAACTTGAAAATGAAAGAGGAAGATTACAGTATGATAGAGGTGGTAGATGGGGTCAGATTTATTCTAGGAGGTTTAAATAGTAATAAATCTGTTTTAGATATTAGAATAAGTAAAAAGGAGTTAGTTACAGTTAACTAACTCAAGGAATGTATAAATAGAAGTGAGTGGGTGAGGAAGAGGGGCATGAAGAGAGAGTGCTAGGAGGTTGTGATTCCCTCGAAGATCACATTGTAAGCTGCAGGAGTTTAACTCCATTTCTAATAAACATTCATTCGATTCACCTCTTATCCAGTTCCTATTAACTGGTATCAGAGCTCCATTCTTGGGGCTTGTGCGGTAGATGGGATCGAAGAAGATGGAGGCTAGAATTAAAGCATTGGAGCGCGGGATGGAGGAGTCTCACGAAAATAGCCATCTGAACCAGGTCGCGATTGAGAGTAGATTGGGTTCGATGGAGAATTTGCTACATCGATTGGCGGCGATGCTGGATAATTCAGACAGGGAGGAAACGATTCTTGTGAAGGAAAGAAAAGGAAGAAAAAAGGATGGAGATGAAGGAGTAGCATGCAATTGGAGGCAAATGGCGTTGCCCTTGTTCGCGGGTGACAATCCAGTTGGTTGGTCGTAAGAATTGAAAGGTACTTTTGGCTCCATGAGGTAAGAGAGGAAGAGAAATTAGAAGCTATTTTGGTGGCTCTGGAAGGAGAAGCATTATCGTGGTTTCAATGGTGGGAAGAGTGGAGCAAGACTCGATCTTGGGAGGGATTCAAATTAGATGTGGTGTAGAGGTTCCAAGGAGTTGGTGTTGCAAATCCTTTTCAGGCTTTGTTGGCTCTGAAACAAGATGATAGTGTACAAGAGTACATTGGGCAGTTCGAAAAACAAGTTGGAGCTGGAAGAGGGTTGGATGAGAAATTTCTAAAAGAAATTTTCGTGAAAGGATTAAAGGAGGAAATAGGGACAGAGGTAAGGGCACATGAACCCAAATCTTTGTTGGAGACAATGATAAATAAAAGCCAGACAAATTGAGGAGAAAAACAGAATCTTGGGCAATTTACCAAGAAATGGGAAATTGAATCAATCCTTTCAAAGACCCACTTTCTTTGGTCCTAGAACTGGAAGAGAGTGGCAGCCAGGAGGAAACATAGGAGGGGAACATGCAGGGGTGGTTAAAGCTGGAGGAGAAGGGTGGAATAGGAGAAAACCTATGCAAAGGCTTCTCCTATGGAGGTAAGTGAAAAAATGAAGAAAGGGGAATGCTTCATTTGCAATGAAAAATACCATCCAAATCATATATGTAAAAATAAGCAGTTAAGAATCATGATCATGGACGAGGATGAGCAAGAAAGTGATGAGGAGAAACCAAAAAAAGAGGAAGTTGATAAGAAAGAAGAGCTATACCAGTTTTCATTGTACAGTATTGAAGGATTCACCAATAAAAAATCACTTAAGTTGTGGAGAGAAGTAAAAGGGAAGAAGGTGGTGGTATTGATTGATTATGGTGCCACTAACAATTTCATATCATTGAAATTGGTTAAAGAATTAAAGCTAGAAGTGACTCCTACACAACCTTATTTTGTGAAAGTGGGTGATGGACATAAGCTGAGGTGTAAGGGCATGTGTAAGGATTTTTCCGTAGAATTACAAGGGTTAAAATTAGTTCAAAATTGTTATCTTTTTGAACTAGGAGGAGCTGAGTTGGTGTTAGGGGTGGAATGGTTGGTTGGGTTGGGGGAAGTGAAGGCAAACTTTGAAAAGATGACATTAACTGCGAAGGTTCAAAACAAGGAAATGGAGTTAAAGGCTGAGCCAGAGTTGATCAAGACTGCTGTTAGTTTGAAACTGATCAATGGGAGTTTGGGGGAAGAGGATCAGTGGTTTTTGGTGGATGTTAAGGAAGCAGAAAAAGAAGAGGAATGAGCAGCAGTACCTGAAGAAATTAAGCAGATCCTGAAGCAATTTGAAGGGGTCTTTAACGAACCAACAGAATTGCCTCCTTATACGGATAGGGACCATGCTATCACACTGCAGCCTGGTAATAAGATTCCTAATTGTAGGCCTTATAAATATCCACACTATCAAAAAGATTAAATTGAAAGATTAGTGGGAGAAATGTTGAAAGATGGAATTATTAGGGCCAGCACTAGTCCTTTTGCCAGCCTTGTAATTTTGGTGAAGAAAAAGGATAATAGCTGGAGAGTTTGTGTGGATTATAGGTTGTTAAACAAAATTACTATTCCTGATAGGTTTCCTATTCCTATTATTGAAGAATTATTAGATGAAATTGGAGGTGCACAATGGTTTTCTAAATTAGACCTAAGAGATGGATATCATCAAATTAAAATGAAGGATGAGGATGTTCATAAGATAGCTTTTAGAACATATGAAGGGCATTATGAATTTTTAGTTATGCCTTTTGGGTTGACTAATGCTCTCTCAACATTCCAAGCATTGATGAATGAAGTGCTCAGGCCATTTTTGAGGCAGTTTGTACTAGTTTTCTTTGATGATATTTTAGTCTACAAGGACATGGAAGAACACAAATTGCATCTTCAAGCAGTTTTATAGATATTGCAACAAAAAGAATTGCATGTGAATGAGAAGAAATGCAATTGGGCCCAAAAACCATTGGAATATTTGGGTCATTTGATTTCAGGAAAGGGAGTGCATGCAGACCCTAGTAAACTAGCAGCTATGAGCAAGTGGCCTATACCTAAGGACATCAAGAGTTTAAGAGGGTTCTTAGGTTTAACAGGATATTATAGAAGATTTGTGAAGGATTATGGGAAATGGGCACAACCATTGAATACTTTGTTGAAGAAAGATGCATTTAAATGGACTAAGGAGGTTGAGAAGTCATTTGAGAAGTTGAAAGAAGTGATGAGTGAATTACCTGTGCTAATGTTCCTGATTTCTCTAAACCCTTTGTGCTGGAAATTGATGCATCAGGAGTGGGGTTAGGGGCTGTGTTGCTGCAGGAGGGTAGACCTTTGGCCTTTTGGAGTAAGGCTTTGTCTGGAAGGGGACAACTTAAATCAATTTATGAAAGGGAACTGATGGCGGTAGTATTAGCTGTGAAAAGATGGAGACATTACTTGTTGGGAGGAAAGTTTATCATAAGGACTGATCAACAAAACTTAAAGTTTCTAAATGACCAAAAATTGTTGACTGAAAATCAATTTAAATGGGCTGTAAAGCTGATTGGATACAATTTCGATATTCAATACAGACTTGGAAAAGAAAACATTGTGGCTGATGCTTTGTCAAGACAATTTCATTTTTCTGCTATCTTTTTGGTACAAGAAGAGGAATGGGCAGATTGGGAGGAGGAATTGAAGGCAGATCAACAGCTGTATGATATTTTTTAGGGAATTATTACCAAAACAGTGGAGAAACCTAGGTATGAAGTGAAATGAGGGAGATTGTATTACAAGAGTAGATTGGTGTTACCAAAGAATTCTGCTAGAATTCCTTTAATTTTGAAGGAATTGCATAATTCCCCTGTAGGAGGGCATTCTGGATTTTTCAGAACATATAAAAGGGTGATTAATGTGGTTTTTTAGCAAGGTATGAAGAAAACTATTAAGGAGTATGTGGTTGAATGTGAAATATGCCAAAAGAATAAAAGCAACACCTTGTCTCCAGCTGGATTGCTTCAACCATTACCTATTCCAACCAAGGTATGGTCTGATATATCCATGAAGTTTATTGGGGGGTTACCAAAAGCACAAGGAAAAGATACTATTTTAGTAATAGTAGATAGGCTAACTAAGTATGCACACTTTCTGGCTTTATGTCATCCATACACAGCTAAAGAAGTAGCTGAGCTGTTTGTTCAAGGAGTTTTGAGGTTGCATGGCTTTCCTACCTCTATAGTTTCTTATAGAGATAGGTTGTTCATGAGTTTATTTTGGAAGGAACTATTTAAGAAGGCTGAAACTGAGCTAAAAATGAGTTCTGCTTACCATCCACAAACAGATGGGCAGACAGGGGTACTGAATAGATGCTTGGAGGTCTATTTGAGATGCGTGACAGGAAGTAAACCAAAGCAGTGGCCTGCTCATCTGGTTTGGGTAGAATTTTGGTTCAACACTAACTACAATATTTCTGCCAAGATGTCTCCTTTTGAAGCACTTTATGGACAGAAACCTCCTTTACTGATAAAAGGAAATGATATTCCTTCCAAGCTAGAGGAAGTAAATCAATTATGCAAGGACAGAGATGAGCTATTGCAGGAATTATGAGAAAATTTGTTGAAATCACAAGATCAAATGAGGAAGCATGTTAACAAGCATAGAAGGGAGTTAAGTTTTGAGGTTGGAGATTGGGTTTTCCTCATAATACAGCCCTATAGAATGAAGTCCTTGGCCAGAAAATCAAATGAAAAATTGAGTCCTAGATTTTATGGACCTTATAAAGTCATACAAAAAATAGATGCAGTGGCTTACAAATTGGAACTTCCTGCTGATAGTAAAATTCACCCTGTTTTTCATGTGTCACTGCTCAAAAAATCAGTTAAAGCAAACTGTTCTCCACAACCACTACCAGCTATAATGAATAAGCAGTGGGAACTTCAAATGAAACCAGAAAGGATTATGCAGCAAAGACAAAATGGAAATGAGCAGCAAGAAGTATTAATCAAATGGCAAGGTCTACCTCACCATGAGAACAGCTGGGAGTTGACTAAAGAAATGAAGAAGGTGTTTCCAGATTTGGACCTTGAGGACAAGGTCCAGCTTCAAAGGGAGGGTATTGATAGAGGTGGTAGGTGGGGTCAGATTTATTCTAGGAGTTTTAAATAGTAATATATCTGTTTTAGATATTAGAATAAGTAAAAAGGAGTTAGTTACAGTTAACTAACTCAAGGAATGTATAAATAGAAGTGAGTGGGTGAGGAAGAGGGGCATGAAGAGAGTGCTAGGAGGTTGTGATTCCCTTGAAGATCACATTGTAAGCTGCAGGAGTTTAACTCCATTTCTAATAAACATTCATTCAATTCACTTCTGATCCAGTTCCTATTAAAGTATCTTCATTATTTCTGATTGAGTCTTTACAGATTTAGATAGACTAGAATGGGTATAAGAGTCTCTGAGTCAATGAAAAGGAAAAAAAACAGAGAACAAACAATCAATTATATTAGACAAATATCCATTTACTCTGGGAACAAATTATGCTAATTATTAGCAGCAAATCCTCAGAAGTCAGGTCAAATAATTACTAAAAGTTTGACTCTAATCTAAAGATTCACTGACAACTCCAGTAATACACATTTGACAAGCAATGTTTCATGACAAATTCATTCAAATGAAGCACATAACCAGAATAAAGAGAGAAGATTTAAGGCACAAACAAGTCAGAACAATATAGACACATGTTCATTATGATGTTAAACATCCACAAGAAAGAAAAAAAAAATACATTAATTATACCCTACTTCCCATGAATCATGAAATAATGTTTCCAAATTTTATCAACTGAAATCCTTAAGTCGCTTTTTGAGCACATCCATTCATTTCTTTCTAGCACTTTGCTTTGCATTTTTATTAGCTAGGCTTCCAAAGATCCCATCTGGAGAATCCTTGAATTTATCAAGGATAGCAGCCACCTTCTTAATTTCAAGTGTATAATAATTTTTCTCCCATATATCAGGATTCAGGAAGTTCTCAGGTTGACTACCTAGCAAAAGATTGACTAACTGTCGTGCGTCTACCATGCAGATCTTAAAACTAACCTCATTGTCTATTTCTCCCAAACCAGCAGAATAGAACCTTTCCTCTGCAAAATTCTATATGAACTGAAGATCATAGTCAATATTTAAAACCGCATTTGCATTAAACCTTTTGACACTATCACTAGAGAAAGCCGTCACTATGGAATTTGAGATGTGCTCAAAATCATCTCCCAACTCTCTGTACACAGCATCCAAGGGTAAAATTTGTTGCGTTGGGGACAAGATAGAATCAAGGTAAATGATCACTTCGTGTATGTAGTCATTTCCATTCTCATTTGTCTCCTCAGGAGTCCAATTAACACTTTCAGTAAGAGTCAGAAACTCGTCTATTTTTGTGTTCACCAAACTCTGTAAGGCAATGAAAGCTGCTTCCCTGGATGTCTTCAATACCACTTTTGCAGTTAAAGTAGCTTGAGGCCTTCCAACTGATCGGACTGGGCTGCCACATAGTTGAGTTGTGTGTCGAAGGAAAAACTCATAAGCTCTTTCAAGAACAGCTATGTTTGCAGCAATATGCATGAGTTGAGGTACAGTGACATTGCCACAATTGATTTTCTCAAGCAGTGTTACATTTAGTACATCAATCAGGAACATGTCCAAATACTTTCTCACCACATCAAAGAAATTCACATGTATGCCATAAGACAAGTAATCAACAGAGCCTTTGATAAAGGATCTCACAATGCGACATGCATCGGGTACCATGGAGGAGAATGGGGCAGTGTATGGAAACACAGGCATAATATCTGATGTTTGAAGATTAAATGACAGAACGATATTCTCATTGTCACTTTCCTTTTTTATCTCCATCTGGTCATACTGGTCATTGCCAAAGACATCAAGAGTTTGTTGTCGGCATTCTTCCAAAAGAAGCAGGTGGTATTTGTCACAGCTGCTATCAAGAACATCAAGAAGTGTGCCTATTTCATGTCCATATTGTCTAAAGAGTAGATCCTAACAGAGTGACATAATCCTTCACCAGGAGAAGATAAGGGGCAGATTCCATACTAGAGAATTGTTCCTCCAATAGTGATGTCATTTTAGCTACAGCTGTCTCCCACATTATTTCAACCTGATCAGCAACCAAGATGCCTGCTGTAGTTCTAAGGACTCTATCCTCCACTATAAAGAATCCAGCAATTTGAACAAACAATGTCTGGTATGATTCAACGAAAGGTTGTGCTGAAGTTATCTCCAGGTCTGAATTCAATTGTAACAACCTATTAGTATAGTAATATTCACGAAACTTCTCTTGGATACCCAGACAGTCAAGAATAAGACAAGCACGATAAAGTGGTGTAAGATCAAACTGTAAAACTGAATCTTCTTCAAGTTCTTCAGCTTCCAAAGTATAAGCTAGATCCCCTAGTCCTGAAATACTTTGCTCCTCGGCCTTCCTCTGCTGTTCTAGCATTTCCTTGTCCCTTTGACGAACTGTCACAGCAAGGCCAATTGCTGTTTGCCCAATATTTTTAGCAGAACTCCTTATCTCAACCATCTATTCATTAACTTCACTGCATACTTTCTTCTCAACGTGCAATTTTATAAAAGGAATTCTACTCTCTATCACCATTTTGATAGCCTTTGTAGGAATATTCTGTGTGCAACTTTCCTCAACTAAATCCAAAGTTTTCAATGCAGAATAAAACTGACCTTCAGAAATGTGACCGTTACACTTGACACAAAGCTCCAACACCTGTATACAGTTCTTCGACATTTCTATAGCTTCAGTCATATTCTTCCTAACAAAATAAGACTCAAGAAGCTCTTCAAGCTTGGCAAGAAGGGCGCTGCCAACCTGCTGCAACTTAAAATTGTCACTTTGGAGCTCACTGTTCAGCTCCTCAGCATCAACTAACACTCCATGAAGCTCATCAACTGCGAGGATGAATTCCTCGTAGTGGGTCTTGCACATCTCCTCGATTTCAGCTTCCTTTTGCTTAACGACATATATCAGCTGGTGAAGCAGCCCCTCAGGCCGCGCCCCCTTTCAAAGGCGAGCCTGACAAGAGGACCAACATCATCTCCATTTGCAATTAAATTAGCCAGAACCATATCCTCTCCTCCATCACCGTTCTCCACAACACCTCTCCTCATTGTCTTTACATCCATGATAACATGAATCCCTGGAATCTCGACAACACAATTCTCATTAGAAACCAAATGACTACTAAACTAAGCTTATAAAAAATGAATTATTTCAGAAATTAACAATCACACAATTACATTGTTATGTTTTCTTTCACATCACAAAACTCATGACTTACCAAATATAAAAAAAAAAAATCAATAACAACAGCAGTCACACACCAGTAATTAACTTTGCAGGTTTACTATTTAAAAAATTTAGAATCTTTTTTTTTTTTCATTTTGTTCCTCCAAAATTAACTACCAAACAAATACTATAATCGATTAACTAATTTTATACTTTTATAAATTTACGGCATAAAAATGTTTTTTTTACACATTTCAAAAGAACCAAAATCATTTTAAAATAACTTTTTGGAAAATATATTCCAACATGTGTTGGAACCAAAGACTATGTTAAGCCCTTAAAATATCATATTTTTATGATAACAAATGTTATTGAACTTCGAAGAAATAGGTATAAACTTTCTATCTTAGACACCCTAAAATTACCTTTTTATTTTTAATGAAGCATCCAAAGTGATTTTATACATTTGCGTCCAAAGTCTATTATATTATCTATATAAAAGCAAACTGCTAGTAAAATTACAAAAGTACACAGCCTATATTGTTTATGTTGTTCACATTTGGCAAAAAAATAGGAGGAAAATGGTAATTGGACATAAATATGCTAATTGCACCCCCTTTTAATAAGTGTACCTAATATTTCCAAATTAAAACTTGCTAATTGCATACTCTTTTCATAAGTGCACTCCAATATTTTCAAATTAAAACTTGCTAATTGCACCTCTTTTTTATAATAAAATTTATATTTCTTTCATCCCTCTCACACGTTATCTCTTTAACATTGGCAAAAAATAGGGGCAAAATAGTAATTGGACATAAATATGCTAATTGCACCCCCTTTTTAATAAGTGTATCTCAATATTTTCAAATTAAAACTTGCTAATTGCACACCTTTTTAGAAGTGCATTCCAATATTTCCAAATTAAAACTTGCTAATTGCACCCCTTTTTTAATAAGAAAATCTATATTTCTTTCATTTCTCTCACTCGTTATCTCTTTAACGCATAGGCAGTGGTATTATTTGTGTATGCAGGGTATCATATTAGCAGTTACAAAAATACAAAATCTCAACATTATTTTAATTTTTCCTTCAAAAAAGACTCGAAACCACTAGTGATATAGTAATTTCTCCCTTATTTACTTAACAACTATCTAAAAACTTGCTAAGAGTTTAGGGTTTAGGGTTCATCCCTCTCACACATTATCTCTTTAACGCGTAGGCAGTGATATTATCTGTTTACGCATGGTATCTTACTAGTCAGTTACAAAAATAGAAAATCTCAATATTATTTTAATTTTCCCTCCCCAAAAGGCTTTAAACCACTGGTGATATAGTAATTCATCTCTTATTTACTTAGCAACTATCTAGAAAACTACAGCGATTTCCTTTCATTTTATGTTATAATTTTCACAATCTCCTATTTTGGGTCCTTCATATTTTTCAATATTGTTGGTTCTTATCTCAATTGACTTAGTCTAATTATTGACAGGTTTGCACAAGCGTAACAAGAGATGGGGAGTCTTAAGTAGATCCATTGTTTAATGCCTGATTTCAACAGATGTGTATTATCACAAGAAGAAGAAATTATTATTGAACTCCACTTCTTTCTTTCTGTTATTAATTTACTTGACAATTCTCTAGAGTGCAATAGTTTCCTTTCATTTTATGTTATGATTTTTACAATTTTCTCCTTTGGGCACTTCATATTTCTCAATGTTGTTGGTTCTTACCTCAATTGGTTGAATCTATTTATTGGCAGGTTTGCACAGGCGTGACAAAAGATAAAACCTTAAGTGGATCAATTGCTTATGGCCTGATTTCAATAGAGGTATATGTTGGATACAGGGGGAGCTGATCAAGAATAATGAAGAGCTGATCAAGGATGATGAAGAAGCTTTTGGATTTCAGCTTTTTACATGTCATTTAATTGAAGACATTTGTAATTTGTTAAGATTATTTAAGAGGTTTAATCTGAGATCCTTACATTGCATAAATCATAATCATAATCATAATCATGCATACATGTTTTTAAGAAAAGCTTGAATGATTACATGATGCTTGTGAAATGATTCTCTCATGACTTTGTTTTTGTAAAAGCAAATATGTCTGCATTAATCGATTACTCTGTTTCTGTAATTGATTACATAAGCAAAGGATATTTCAGAAAAGTCATATAGAACACTTTAATTGATTACGAGCCAAGTGTGATAAATTACATAGTTCATTTCATACATGAATCATGTATGTCTTAATCGATTACCACTTTTCTGTAATCGATTACTGAAGCTTATTTTCTAACTAAGTCTGTCTGCTTAAATCGATTACATCTTATATTAATCGATTACTTTCATCAAAGTTTTCCAGAACTGCTCAAGAACATTTTAATCGATTACTTGACATATTAATTGATTACATACTCGTATTAATCGATTAGATGCAGTTAATTATATTTTCTATTTAAAGTTATTGGGTCTGAAACTTTATTAAGATTTAATCTTTCAAATTTGCGATATACCTAAGTCTCCTAAATCTTTCATATTGTTTTAAGTATATTATCACACGAAGAAAAAAAATATTATTGAACTTCACTTCTTTCTTTTTCTTATTTTTGCTACACATCCATTTTGTCATTAATAAACTATGCTAGATCTTGCAGTTTTTCAAATATCTTTCTAGTCTACATGATATGTTGTCTTAACTACCTTTTTAAGAATTATGTGTGTTCAAATATCTTTCTTATCATCTTTTCTCTTTTCTCAACTCTGAAACGTTCTTCTTCTCTGATGTTCTCTATCTTCTACCATTTTTCTCTTTTCTCTTACCTTCTTCATTCACTCAATTTATTTTCTCTCTCTTCTAAAAATAAATCAATGAAATATCTTTTTATTTCTCCATTAACTGTTCAACATCGCAACCCTCGCTGAAGATGCCTTTGCCAGCTAATGTGACTATAACTTCTTTATAATTTTTCATGATTTATAGTGATCTGTAGCAACAAAGGTTAATAATTTTCTTAGTTTCTATTTTCTTGGTTGATTTTGTTTTGGCCTAATTACTTTCTTTGTTTTTTTCTCCTTCATCCAAATTTCTCTAATATTGTGAATATGGACTAAATTTGTTTAAAAGGTTTATTTGATATGACCTATCGTTAAAGTATTTTATGGAAAAAGATAATAAACGGGTCTTTAAAAGAATAGATGAGAATTGAAGAATTTTTTAAATATTTATTTGATTTTGTTCTAGACTGATTTTTGGGTTGCAAATTATGTGTTTGATCAAATGTTAAAATGACATTTTTGGGTATGTTTCCTTATTTTTCATTTTACTTTTAAATTTATGACACTTTTGAGATTACTTTTCATATGGGAACTTTTCAGTTGATTCTGTCGATTTCCTATTATCTTATATAGAGAAATGAAGATATTACTTGGGTAAATTGAAAGAGAAGAGCTAAACAAGTGGGAAGTTTACTAGCATAACATTAATTTTGCACAAATTTTTCGTTGTTTTCTTTAATTTAAGTTCATAACTGAAAATATTCTATCTAACAACAAATGATGTCATTTTGAAGTCCTACCTTTTTTTTTGTCACAGTTATGCTACCAACAAATTCAACCACCTACGCAAGTTATATATATATATATATATCAAATTCATTTTCAACTAATTATGACGCACATGGTAGATTTTTTGACTCCATTGTAAACAAATTCTCTTATTATGACTGCTACATAATTTTTATTGCTTTTGAGATCACTTCATCTATATATTATCTACTCTATTAATAAAAATAATCTCATTTATCATGTTCTCTGAGTTTAAGTTTGACAAGCTTATTTTGTTCTCTATATTTCACTATTCTTCGTCAGGACCATGTTGAATAGAGCTGCCATGGGAACAAAAGTGTTAATGAATAAGAAAATTTAATGAAAAATTCTACCTTAGTATCAAGCATAATGACATAGAGTATACCAGTATTGCTCATTTCCTGATTATGGTTATAGGTGCCATGAGAGAAATTGAAACAAGCTACGTTCATGCCTGCCCAAAGAAGTTTCTCAGTCATTTCCACATTTGTCTATCACAGGTTCCTTTACTTAGGTTGCTCAACTTTATATAATGACCATACTAAACTACTTTTAAAAATAACTTTATGTTATCATTTCAATATATATTTTCTTATCAACGACTTTACTTTTGCAACTCATCATAATTCTAACAACATGTCCAATCATCATAGCACATTCTTTAGAGATTCACTATCCTTTAATTATTTACAATTCCAAAATAATAACTACTCATACAAATATGTTAGATTTAACATATTTATATGTATAAATTTGTAACAATATAATTATAATTAACATATAATATAAGACATTGAAATGTTTTTTGTAATTTTTTTAATAACATTTTCAATCATTATTCACATAAATCTACAATATTTAATAGACTTTATTATTAGATTCAAACGACATACTCCACTTGTTCAACTAGTTTATATAAAAGCTCAACATCCAATGCACCAATAAAAAGTCATCGTCAAAAGCCATTATAAGGAGTTTTTCACCAAAACATAATATATATATATATATATATATATATATGTTCTATTTTTATTCTTTAAAAGATACATGTTTACTATTTATAGTATAAATTTGGATTGAAAGAATCCAAATTTACAATGTTTTTTTTTTAAAACAATTAAAACCCAGTTAAGAATTTGGGTCCCCCAACCCGAATTCTTAACTATTTTTTAAAGATAATAAAATAATAAAAATAAAAGAATTTAATTCAAAATAATAAAAATAGAGAATATAAATAAGGATAAATTAATTCTAAGTAGTATTTTAACATGTGTATTTGCACATAATAATAATTTAATATTTTTTCTTTTCTCATTTTTTAAGATTTTATTAAAATATATAATATAAAAAATGGTAATTTAATATAAATGAATATTTATATTTGTTTAAGTTATGATAAATAATTTTGATTATTCACTGTATTTTGTTAGCAGTTTTTTGTTTTTCATGTGTATATTAATTAAAAAATGAGAAAATTAATCAATACATCTCAGTGTTATATTATACAAAGAAAAATAAAATAAAAAGGGAGAATGATTTTAAAAAAATTAAATTGATTAAAAACACTGAATAAATAGTTAGTACATCTCAGTTATATTATACAAAGAAATTAAAATGCTATGGTAATTGAGATGAGAGACAGAGAGACAGATAGACAAACATAATAAACAGAATATAATAAAACAAAAATAATGGGATTTCTAACAATAACAATTGAAATACGAAAATCAAGAAACTAATCATCGTTTGACAGATATTGTGTAGCGAACATGTCTAGTTCCATTTGAATCATTCTAGTAAGTTGTTCATCATACACAACATCTGCATCGATTACTGCAACATGTTGATCGATTATTACTGGTTTGTTAAAAATAGCTATAATTTCTATTGGAGAAAAATGTTTCCAGTAGTTGGATTATACTAACACCTTTAACACTTCTTCATTGATTTTTAACTCTATTATTTCATATTCGATTACTGTTTATGAATATTTTGCATGGCTTGGTTGTCGAAAAAATAACTTTTTGGCCACTTGTGATTTGTGAATTGCATAAGGGAGAACCCTTACAGACACAACTTGCTTGATGACATCATTGAGTGTTTCGATGTTGCATCCCGAAGCAATTTCAAATCTTATTGGGTTTGTCCCAGTAAAGGAGTAACCCAAAAATCATCTTGCCGTGGTATGTTCCACTTGCCATTGTAATATAGTAGTACATCATCAGTAGGAGTGATGGTGGATTGAAGTAGGTTGAGTATACCATCTGGTGTTCTATTGATGGTACATAATAATTCTATAGGGCCAACACACGGGTATTGCTCATTGCACATTAACATTGTGCAAACATCATCATCATTTGTCAATTGTAGACAATGAAAAACATATTGCTGACCTACATCTATGGATGGCTGTCGGTAGTAGATTTCATGCACAAATTGGTTATTGGTTAGCAAAAGGGTGTTATGAATTCTACTCTTAAGTGACTCAAAAGAACACTCATTAGAAACTCACATTGGTATTGGAGTAAGACATTGAAAATAAACACCAGACTGGTTATGTTTGATTAATCCATTTGGGAAAATGAATGCTAAATTGGAGTTAGCAATGGTCTGAGTGCTTGTTTCTCCTAAGAATGTCATAGTGTTGAGATTGAATTTGGTTTGTGAAGGTGTGTTGTGAGGAAGTGTGTGGTTCTGTTGAGGGTGTTTGATATTATTTATAGTTGTTTCAATATTTGCCTCATTGATGTGTATTGAAATCTCATAAGATTATAATTTTCTTTTTGATATTGTTTGGAATCCAATGTTGATTGAGACATGTCATTATTCAAATTTCTCTTTTATCGATATAGTGCATAGTGTTGTGAATTTCAATTGTGATTTTACCCTGCTACCTGGTGTAGCAATGCATTATTGTTTTTAAACCTTAAATTTAAATTGTGAGTTATCAATTCAATGTCAGTTTGTTGGTGAAATATCTATTGTTTTTTTTTCAAAGACTTAGGTAAATTACAATCTATTGTCAATTTCGAATGTCATTTTACTCTGGTACATGGTGCACAAGACATTGATTATTACTTTCAAACTTAAATTTAAATTGTGAGTTGCAATCAATGTCAGTTTTGTTAGTGAAGCATCTATTATTTTTTTGAGAGACTTGGATAAATTGCAAATTGTTGTCCATTTAAACATTGTTTTTAGTGTCTCAAACATAGTTTTTTTTACTATTAATTTGAGGTTCTCCTTCATGAAACTACACAATATATTTTTTTTGGATTCTTTGACGTCAAAACTATGAAATAAATTGCCACCGATTTTTTACTGTATTAGAGATAAATTTTATAAATTGCATAACATGTCCACTTAAACATTATTTTTAGTGTCAGAAATATAGTTTTTTTTACTATTAATTTGAGGTCTTTCTTCATGAAACTATTACATGATATATATATTTTTGGATTCTTTGACGTCAAAACTATGAAATAAATTTGCTACAGATTTTTTAATGTATGAGAGATAAATTTTATAATTTGCACAACATGTTCACTTAAACTTGGTTTTTTTATGTCTCAAACATAGTTTTTATTTTTATTTTTGACTATTAATTTGAGGTCCTTCTTCATGAAACTGTTACACGATATTTTCTTTTGGATTCTTTGACGTCAAAACTATGAAATAAATTTGCCACAAATTTTTTAATGTATTAGAGATAAATTTTATAAATTGCATAACATGTCTACTTAAATGTTGTTTTTAGTATCGAAAACATAATGTTTTTTATTTTTTACTATTAATTTGAGGTGCTTCTTCATGAAACTGTTACATGATGTATTTTTTTGGACTCTTGACGTCAAAATTATGAAATAAATTTGCCATAGATTTTTTTAATGTATTAGAGATAAATTTTATAAATTGCATAACATATCCACTTAAACGTTTTTAAGTTGAAAACATAGTTTTATTTTTATTTTTGACTATTAATTTGAGGTCATTCTTCATAAAATTGTTACACGATATTTGTTTTTTACTCTTCAACTTCAAAACTATGAAATAAATTTGCCACAAATTTTCAGTTGTTAGTTTTAATTTTTTTATCATCAACTTTTCACGCACATGCACCGAAAACTATAGAATTAAGCTATCATGATCTATTCAATTGTCATAAGGGTACTTAAATAAATTGCAAAATTAAAGCAGTTGAACATGAACATAATGTAAGTGGATAATTTGAACATAAAGTAATTAGAGAATAATAGTCCTAGTAAAACAGATTTGACTAATTAATCCCCATAATGGTGTCTTGTTCCATAAAGAGGATGTTGCATATTACATTCTGGCTTTCGATGAGGGCATTGTTTTGGTATATCATGCAATGATGGATTATTGTCTTCAACTTCTTGGCTAACCGTCAAATTGAAACTTGGTGGAGTAAAGTAACTCAGTTTGTTCTGTAGGCTACGCATGTATTCACAAGCTGATGCTGGCGTGCCATAATCAGTTCCAAAAACATTGCTCATAAATTCAACAATTTGGACAGTTGGTGGAGTATATCCCATGTTCGAAGGACTAGGTGGAACGTAATTTGTGTTCAGGGGAAATGGTGTGTATATAGGATTAGATTTTGGTTGCATGATGTTTGTTGGCCTTAGGGATTAACCAATTTCTACATTCATTGACGCTCCACTTGGTTGTTGCATATATAAAAAAATAACAAAATTACTTCGATACCACACCAGGTATTCGTCAGAATGCTTTGCATGTCCCATAATTGGTTGTCCCTCCAAAACCATGTATTGGCGTTGTTGTCGATTCCCTATCCACTTTGCATGTTTTTCAGCCCAATTTGTCTCAGTTCGACCTTGAATGTTGATTTTGTGTAGTTTGTCCATGTTTTTTAGGGGATCTGTTATGCCTTGTTGAAGCCAAAATTGAAGTTTAACTATATCCTTTTGTTTCCATTCTACTATTAATAGATGTAGAATTCACAAAAACACATGTCTTCTTAGGAGCCTGCTTGATTTGGTAAGTAAAACTGTACAAATCAATTTAAATAATGTATGCACTATGATAACTTAATGTTCACCAATGCATTGCACATTGGCAATTGGTTGTTATATGTCCTAAGGACAATGTTGTCATCTGGTTCTATTCCTTACACAATAAGCCCGATAACTACAAAGGAATTATTAACTGGTCAGTTGTAATTTGTAAGACATTTACTTTATTATTTATAAGACATCAATATGTTAATTGTACAATATGCATGCATGTTCTCTTTACCAGTGCCTTGAAGGGATTCAACGATATTCAAGGAACTAAATCCAAGGCTACCGCTAAATGGATTGTAGTTAAAGTAAAGTCATTTAAACAATGATTGATGTCTTAAAAATTACATTTATTAATATGTACATTATATATCTTATTGAATTTAGTGCAATAAGCAAAGAGGTGTGAAATTTTTTGCATTGGTATGTTTTTTAATTTGAAGGTTTAGGTAATATTAAAAAAATAGACAATATATTTTAAAAATTACAAAAACCAACATCGATTTTTATAAGAACCGAAGTTCATATGCATAATTCAACATCAGTTTTTATAAAAATCGATGTTTTTATGAATCACAACATCGATTTTACTAAAAAATGATGTTGATTTATGCAGCATAACATTGATTTTATAAAACCGATGTTGTTGTTCATAAATCAACATTGATTTTTTTAGTAAAATTGACGTTGATTTTACATATTTTACATTTTTTGGTTAATTTCTTATTAGGAGACATCGATTTTCTTAAAAACTGATGTTGTGTAAATATGTTAACATCGATTTTCAAAAATCGATGTTAATATTGATACTTTCAACGTCGGCATTTTTAACATTGGTTAAAAATCGATGTTGAAAGTTCAAAAAAACTGATGTGAAAGCGATTTTTCTAGTAATGATTGTCCGTTAGTGTCACACTTTGTACAAAATGTTTTTCATTGAAAGACAAGTTTTTCAACTTACTGGACGACAATCCACCTTTTGTCATTGGAAGAGGATTTTACAAACTTGTTTATTTTAACAATTTTGATTTTTGAAAGGTTTTATATTTTGACTAACACACTATTTAACCCCCTTCTGGTGTGATTTGTGATATTTCAGATATGCTGACATTTTGGGCATTACAAAATTAGCGTGTTTTGTACCTATTACCAACGACTAACATTGTCTCAAGTCCAAGTGTGTGTTTTTGTTTTCAATCCAGAATTAGACCCAATGTATTATTACTTTTGGTGATATGCTTCAACTTTCATATGCTGTTTTGCCAATATTTCTGAGTACAACTCATGATAACAATTTACCTTGTCTCATATATGGAAATAACCACTACTTCACATAATTGGAGCACTACTAGAAAAATTATTTTCCACATCGCTAAGTTAACATTGGTTATTGAAAAAATCGATTAACAAAAGCGCGATGACATATTCATAAATAACATGAGTTTGTTAACATCGATTTTTGGAAAATCGATGTTAACATAAGTTAGTTAACATTGGTTTTTAGTCAAAGAAGAATATAGCCAATACTAAATTGTTTGAATACTATTGTGTTAGGAATATCCAGACTTAAATCAAATACTCTAAATAGAAATGTGTCAAAGCCCACAAGAACAATTGTTCTCCAAAACAATTTTTTTTTTTTTTTTACTTTTTGACAACTTATATAATAAAAATTATTAATTAATGAATAACACTACAAATACTCAATACTAAATTTTTTGTCCTATATAATTCAATAGACAAGGTTAAATTTTATTTAAACCCGATAGACAAGCCTAAATAAAGAATAACACTAGGCATAGGTTAAACCTAATTAACGTTGTTATTTATGGTAACCAAATGCAGACAAAGCAACATAATTACATGCCACTCATTACCGGATTTACGGGTTATTTTGATGTATAGAAAATTTTAAAACAATATTTTTTAATGAATTAAGATAGTTTATTTCAAATTTTATGAGATAAAACTATTTATTAATATAATAGTAAGTAATTTTATTTAAAACTTTTATCTCAAGTTCTCAACTAATAATAAATTTATTTTATTTTATTTTTATTGAGATGGTATTAATTTTAATTAGCATTTTGTACATTCGCCGAAATGGAGTTCTAGTGTATATATAAAAACATGGGCTTTCAGAAGCTTACTTTGGAAACTGTTATTTTTTATATAAAATAAAGTGGGTAAACTCTGTTAACATTTGAAATCTTTTTTGTTCTAATATGGCAATATGGGCTGAAGTGAGACAACAACAAAAATTATAATAAAAAATAGTTAATAAAAATAATTTCCTCTAAGAAAATTAATTGATTATTTTTAGGAGAATCTTTATTTTTAATAATTATTTTTTTATTCACAAAATTTTAAATTTTAAATTTAATATAGTAAAATTGAATCTATTTTTTTTAAGGTCAACATACTGATGTGATTAAAATATAGCAAAAGCTGAAGCAGAATTCATATGAAGGGCTTACATCAGACAAAACTTGACATGGACATTCTTCCATCTAATACATCTCATAAGTAGAGTAAGGCATTACACCTGATCCACTGGGCAACGATTGAAGAACAAAGGAATGTGATTTATGTTGTGTTGATGTTGTGCCATGTGTCAAGTATATGTTTATATTGGAGGTAGTGTGTATACATTTGGTGTTAATGCATCGTTCCTTTGATTGATTTGACCTTAATGAACTATATAGAACCCTAAAACATAGCTAGTCTAAAACTCATACATGTACTAGATGCAAGGGGTGAGTCCTCTTCCAATGGTAATACTTTTAAAGATTGGCAGACTACAATCTAAACATGTAAGCCATTTATTCACTAATTTTGCATTTTGTGTTGTTAGCTAACACAACATACATTGAACTACATAATTCATTCTCAAAAGTTGTTCAAAAGCAAAAATAGAAATCCAATAAAATAAAAATTGTGCCATGACGTACAATATCATGTTCTGCAACCATGTATGTTACTGTGTTTTATCAAATTTTTGGAGGTCTATAACACAAATGGACAACATAAAAATCATTGAATAACTACTTACTAATCGTAATAACCAGAAATAATTATGAGATGGTTAAATGGTTTACGCCTTATTATTTTAATACAAACATGACACAAGAGAGGATGGTGAAGCTTATGTAATTGGTAAAAATGGCAAAATTAGTACAATAAAAATTGCAACCATGAATTAAAGAAATTGAACACTTGATATGAACCAATACAAGGGTTCATTGTTTTACAAATCATCATCAAAAAGACTTCTTATAACAAAAGAAAAAGGTGCAGCCAAGTGTTTGACGAAGAGAAACAAAGATAAAGATAATATGAAGAAAAGTGCAGCACAAAAATAATGAATTTAACACAAACAAAATGTTAAAAAAATTAAAATAAAAGACGAAAAAGATAAGAAATGGAAGAAGACGTCACACCTTATGAAGAGTGATAAGTCCTGTGGGGATTCGCCACAAATATTATAGAAAACTTTGATAAGAACCAATGTTTGGTCCAATTAAGAACCCAAGAGGAACTTCTTCTCACACACTTTTAAAAGTACAAAGTTTTTATTAAATCAAAGGTGAGTACGTAAGACAAATGAATGACTATTTATAACCAACAAGGGGTGCCTCTCTCCTCTTTCTTTTCAATGTGAGACTTCAGTCACATATTTCTTATTCAAAATTAAACTAAAAAACGTCTAATTCATGCTGAATTTCATGTCCAATTTTCATCATCATATATGCAGAATTAGGACTTGAGACTAGAAATACAACTTGTAGGAAATCTTTAGAGCTTTCAAATTCATCAAAGAACGCCTAAAACAGATATCTAAAACTCAAGTTATGTTCAAAATATTGGAACAATCTAGGCTCTTCACTCATTTGAATCAATTGGAGCAATTTGAGTTCTTCTTCCGAGTTGGTCTTTGGACTCAAGGCAAGATTGATATGTTGGCCCAATGCTTGAGAAAGGAAGTAGTTCACTTCATGATCCAATGCTTCTTGTGCTTCCTTTGATCTTGCCCTTGTCATGGGGCCTTCCAATTCTTGGTCCTCATCATGCTCCCCTCCTTTAAAAGAATTCGTCCTCGAATTTGGATATTCATTACCTACATCAAAAGAACTTAGGTTAGCAATATTAAATGTGGCGCTTACCCCATACTCATCGGGGAGGTCAATTTTGTATGCATTGTCATTGATCTTCTCCAAGATTTGGAAAGGTCCATCTCCTCTATGCAAAAGTTTTGATTTCCTTTGGGTAGGAAATCTTTCTTTTCTCATATGGAGCCAAACCTCAGGGTTCATAAGCAACTCTTATTCTTCCTTTGTTTGATTGTTTAGCATATTACTCTATTTTTTTTCTCAATTTGTGCTTTAACTTTTTCATGGAGCTTCCACACATACTCGGCTTTGGCCGTACCATCCCTATGATTCAAAGAAGAAATGTTAGGTAAGGGCAACAAATCAAGAGGGATGAGGGCATTGAATCTGTACATAATCTCAAAGGGATAACAACTATTTGTAGAATGGACAACCCTATTATAAGAAAATTCAACAAGAGGCAAGCATTCCTCCCATGTCTTAATATTTTTCTTGATGATTGACCTCAACAAGGCCGAAAGGGTTCGGTTCATAACTTCGGTTTGCCCATCTTTTGTGGGTGGAAAGTGGTGGAGAAAAGGAGCTTAGAACCCAATTTATTCCAAAGGGTACTCCAAAAATGGCTAAGGAACATGGAGTCCCTATCGGAAACAATACTTTGGGGCATCCCATGAAGCCTCACTATGTCTTTGAAGAACAAATATGCCACATGGGTGGCATCATCTACCTTATGGCAAGGTATGAAGTGAGTCATTTTTGAAAACCTATCTAAAACCACAAAAATGAAATCCTTTCCTCTTTTAGTTCGAGGTAAACCAAGCACAAAGTCCATAGAAAAATCGGTCCAAGGGGAATTGGGAATAGGAATAGGAGTGTATAGACCATGTGGCAAAACCTTTGATTTAGCCCTTTTACAAACTATGCATCTAGCACACAACTTATGCACATTGTGCCACATGCCAGACCCATAGAAATGCTCATGAAACATATCCCAAGTCATTTGTATCCAAAAATGACCCATCAGTCCCCCCTCATGTGCTTCTCTCAAAAGGAGTTCACATAAAGAACATTTTGACACACACAAATATTTTTCTTTGAAAAGAAACCCATCATGCCTAAAATACCCATCATGCGCCCTCTTTTCACATGCAACATATATCTTGGCAAAATCATCATCATGCATATACAACTCCTTAATGTGTTCAAAATCAAGCAACTTTGTTTCAAGCATGGGAAGTGTAACGACCTAAATATTTACTTATTTTTATTTTTACTTAAGGGTAAATTTCTAAGAAACGTATAATAGTAAAAAATTTTAAAACGTAAAATTTGCAAAAGATTTGTTACTCATATACATAACCAATGTCTCTGATACAAAAGTTTATATAATACAAGTACACTACTTTTCTCAAAAATCCAGCTTAGTTCATAACTTCTTTTGTATATCTTCACTACTCCAAGGCCTCATGGAACCTGTCCATCATTGCCATCTAAAAAAAAAACATGAAATAGATCGGGTGAGAAATAAATTTCTCAGTAAGCAAAGCTAAATCTCGACCCTATTATTAGGTTAGTAAAAAAAATCAAACACATCCACAAGCAATATGCAACTATATGAATGCATGAGATAAACTATCCCAGGACAAATGGCCTCCACATATCGTACTGTATGTGGCCACACTGAGTGTGGACGCTGCTATAGTCTTACGCAAACATGCATGAATTTTGCCATATATCCTTGCACCTGGGTACTACATATTGTACTGTATGTAGCATCAGATTCTGTTTCCCCAAAGCCTCGTACTAGACTTGGAACATGGAAACATGATTCCACCTATCTTAATCACATCAACATATCAACATCCATAAAAATCAAATTCATAAGCAAAATATATATCATATCATCATTTATATCATAAGTATGGTTACACCACCATATCTTATCCATTAAGCTTATGAGTATGGTTACACCACCATACCTTCATCAAGTAAGATTATTACTAACTTATGCATAACCAGAGAATAACCTTAACTACAGAAAAATTATTTTAGTAATCTAACTATTAATCCTCAATATAAATAATATCTAATTCCTCTAAACATTTATAAACAAAGATTCTCACTTAGTATACATCTTAATTTTCCTTTCACCTACCAGCTCACTGATTAATCCTCAAAATCAAATCATCAAGTATTTAAATCTTTCAACTCCACACCATTCATCCTCTACTTCAAAAATTAAATCAAAACATGTCCATAAAAATATAAATAGACAGTCCAAAGTATCATTGAAATCACCTCAAAAGATTATCAATTGGACTTCCATACTTCACTAATATTAATGGGTATAAATCATAGCCTATCTTATAACTTAAATCAACATATTCTCATCAAAGAATAACCTTTAAACATCACAAAATTCAAGCCTAAATATCAACCATAAATTAGCCTACTAAAGCATGTAAATTAATCCAAACCATTGATTAACTAGAGATTTAAGCTTAACCTACCTCAAGTGAGTTTGAGTCTTGATATCCTTCTAAGCTTGTTAAATCCTTCCTAAGGTTGTTTGCCTCTACATGTGATTTCTTCAAGGTGATGGGGTTTACTTGATTTAAGCTTTAAAGGGAAAGATGAAATGAAATGAAATGAAATGAAAGTGGTGTGAGGGAGAGAGTTCACGTGAGGTTTGAAGAAAGGAGTGGCCTTGGAATTGGTTTGCACTTAGGTTCCTCCTCCTCCCTTTATATAGTGTTGAAGAAATGATTACTTAGAGAAAAATCTCATAAGCCATCATTATTCCTTTACAAGTGTCCCTACACTTGTTATAATCTTAAGGCTTCCTTCTTTTCTTCCTTCCAAGTGTCCTACCACTTGGCATGATCTTAGAGCTTCTTCTCCTTTGCTTCCAAGTGTCCAAAATCATGAAGTTTCTCCATTTCTCTAGCATTTTCGTGGAGTAGCTTTTTCTTTCATTCTTGAGTTTATCCCAAACTTGTTTTAGTAAAATTCTAATTCTAGATTCGTTGACTGTTGGATCTCTTTAAAATTTTAAAGGTACACTACTATCCCACATATGTAACTTTTGATCGTTGGAATTGTTGAAATAATGTCTAGAGCTATCCACGTGCAAGATGGAAGAGTGTAGCGAAATCTTGGCTTGATTTTTATGTTACCTTGCATCCATTCCATACAAGTGTCTTGCCACTTGTTTTCATCCTATGGCTTATCTTCTAAGTGGCTGAATTCAAGAAGCTTCTTCCTCATTCTCCATGCTTCTCCACGTGAATGACAAGCTCAAAGGGAAGGAATACAAATTTTTCTTCCTTTCATGCTACATGTGGTCATTTTTGATGATGAATAAAAATCTAGTTTCAATATGGTATTTTCTTAAAAAGAAATCCAATTTAATTTGAATTCTTTTATCTAAAGAA